>PVIH01008035.1:0-94914 GCA_004025045.1 Sigmodon hispidus
AGTGTTCCCCTTGCTCCGCATCCTCTCCAGCATAAGCTGTCATCTGTATCTTTTATCTTAGCCAATCTAACAGGTGTTAGGTGGTATCTCAAAGTTGTTTTGATTTGCATTTCTCTGATGGCTAAAGATGAAGAGCACTTTTTCAGGTGCCTTTCAGCCATTCGTAGTTCCTCTGCTGAAAATTCCCTTTTTAGATCTGTACCCCATTTTTTGATAGGGTTATTCAAGGTTTTGGGATCTAAATTCTTGAGCTCTTTATATCATCCCTCACTTCTTAACCCTCTGCTAGCTTGCTTTTCTGTTGCTGTGATAAAACACTGACCAGAAGGAATTTGAGGAGGAGAAGGTTAACTGGCTTACATGTCCCAGGCTGTCTCTCAGTGAGGGATGTCAGGAAATGAGCACATGCAGACAAGAACCTAGAAGCAGGGTCTCAAACACAGACCATGGAGGAACACCATTTATTGGCTTGCTCATCTATCCTCTTAAAATAACACAGGACCACTTCCTACTCAGGATGACTGGGCAGATGGTGAGCTCGGCCCTATTCTTCAAGAAAACATCTATAACCTTGACCTCTGGCCAATTTGATGGAGGTAACCCCTCAATTAAGGGTCCCTCTTTTCCAATAGCTCTTTGTGTCACTTGACAAAATCCTTTCCACACACCTTCATATTTGTATTCATTTTTCGGAAAGTGTATTACATCAAATATCAGATCATCACTACGGCTTCTTTAATGAAATATCTTACTTGCTTCAAGTTTACAAAGCTATTCACTAAACCATGAAGAAAGACTTATCTAAAGGGCTGTAGAGAGTTAGTTTCTCTTCCTGATTTCTCTCTTGCCCATAGTGCCCCCCACATTAGCTCTTCTTACGAATTTTCACTCGCAAAATCTCCTTCACTAGCTGACCACTGACTTTATTTTGTGACTTTGTTAAGTCAGAGTCAAAACAAACTGAGTTGGAAAGAGAGATCTGGCCACAGAGGTCTGCTAGAAGATTGCATAGCCAGAAAGAAGGAAGCGAACAGAGTCCCAGTCATCCCAAGGGCAGCTTGGCAAGTCTGCCATCTCTACTGAATGGTTTAAGCCACAGCCCAGAGCCCTGCATCAAGTCATCATGGGAAACTTGTCTGTGATCTTGAGGCAACTGCTTCCAGCTGAAGGAAATTCCTGAAGAGAAACTCAGCTGTCAGTCAAATGAACTCAAAACGGATCTTAGACCTAATTATAAAACCCCAAACTATGAAACTCTTAGACAAAATCTTGGGAACAAATATCTGTGTCCTTGGGCAAAGATTTCTTAGATGAGATACCAAAAGCTTGAGCCATGAAAGTAGCTATTGTTAAATTAGATTTTACTAAATTGAAAACTTCTGTTCTTTTGAAAACACTGTGAATTGAACAAAGAGAACTTTCCAAGAGAAGAGAATGCTGTACGAATGACAAAGTGCAAAAAATTACAATTACTTACACAACTAAAAAAGAACTCTCAATACCAAATAATTAGGAATAAACAACACAACATACAAATAAACAAAATATCTAAGCAGATTGAAAGGTGACATGTGAAATGATTGACTTGTTGCTTAAAGAAGTGCATGTTGAAAACCACAATGAGATACAATTACAATTTCAGAAAAAACAGAAATTAAAAGAGCTAACTTTACCAGGTTTGGAAATAATGTACAGGAACAGAAATTTCTCATGCATCTGGTAAAGGTACAAAAATGCCAACAACCCTTTGAAAACAATTTAGCAGTTAAACTAAGTCAGAACTACATCA
Source organism: Sigmodon hispidus (assembly GCA_004025045.1). NCBI lineage: Eukaryota > Metazoa > Chordata > Mammalia > Rodentia > Cricetidae > Sigmodon > Sigmodon hispidus. The sequence goes on from PVIH01008035.1 coordinate 1,790, forward strand.
TGTGACTAAATCATTCCAGTCCTAGGTATTTACCCAAGAGGGGGTAGGCAATCATTTACATACAAAGACTGAAACACTCACCATATGATTCAACCATTCCGGACCTAGGAGTTTCACTCAAAAGAAATAAAACCATATGTGCATACAATGACTCAACCATGAACACCCTAGCTTCATTTGTAAGAATCCAGACGTAGAAATAACCTTCACATCAGTCAACAGGCAAAAAAGATAAACACAGAAGCACACCCCACACAAGGGATCTGAGTCTACAGTAAGAATGAACAAAACACAAGTGGACCACAAAACTTTTTCTTTTTTCTGAGTCAGATAGTCCACTGGAAAAGGTACCTCCTTTGTGGTTCCCTGCAAATGAAGCTCGGGGAAATGCTGGAGGGATATGGGGAGGAGGGTTTCACTAGAGACAGTTTTAGAGTTGATGGATATAGTTCGATTACCCTAATAGAGAGGATGACCTCACGTAGCTAATTGTGGACCAAAACTCTTATACTTTAGGTTTATCTATTATGGCTCTGGAAGAGAAGCTGGGAGGGAAGAGGGAAGGAAGGAAGGAAGGGAGGGAGGGAGGGAGGGAGGAAGGAAGGAAGGAAGGAAGGAAGGGGGAATGGGAAAAACAGAGAAGAGGGGCGGGGGAAGGGTGCAGGCAGAGAAAATGGTCTTAGTTATTACTTGTTCCTTATTAATGTGGAAAACTTTGAAATCTAACCTAGATCCTGAGAAATCTTTTTATTAAAATATACATAGACGTACACATCTGTGTTGCTCTCATTTGAAGAATGAAAGGACCTTGAAATCCCTTGAAATGTCCCTTTCAAGTGCAGTGTCCTGTTGACACCTTGATTTGTTAATGATCTGAACCTCCTGTTCATCAAAGGGAAGGGTCTTCCAAAGCCTGATGTAGAATGTTAAATGTTAGAGGAAGTGGAAATCTGGCTGCTGCGGGTCTCACACCAGCTGCTTGCTACAGGAAGAGCAGGCCAAAAACTTGACATGACTTACAGCTTCTCTTTTTGTCTTCATTTAAACTGGGCTCCTTCCGCTAACTTCAGATCATCTTATAAACCAAACTGTAGAAATTAAAAGTCTCAAAGAACTTTTATATTTTTGGCACTAAACTAATGATTCTTTGATGAAGCTATCACTAATTATAGCTGGGAAGAGAATAGCTTTGTGATAACCTTAGTGTGTCTGAACCCATAGTCATATTCTGGCTTGTGAGTGTGCCTTTCCTTGAAACCAGAGGAATTAGTATTCTCCACTGCCAGGATTCTCAAGACTAACTTGGGGAAGAACAATCCTGATTATCTTTAAGTCAACCCTCTCTACAATAGAATTTTTATTTCCTAAATAGCTTCAAATGAGATGATTATTTATATACATTGGTGTTTTCTGTCATGTGATAAAAATGGAGCAAAAATGTTTTGCTTATCTTCTCCATAACATCTTGATTCTTTAACTGACTCACAGGAATAGGTTGAGATAAATGGGGCCTTCCTGGTACCCTAGAAGTGAATCTATCTCTCATCAGATAGAGTCAGGGGTTGCCATCAAACAGAAATGTAGTAGTAGGGTAAACATTTTTTTAGGTCATGTATTCATAAGTAGCTTCATTAAATAAAATCAAGATTCATTATTAGGTTTCTTCTGCCTATCTGAAAAAAAACAATGTAGGTATAAAAAAAATTTAATTAGTTGAACTGAGTATAAACTTAACATTGTTTTCTAACAACATCCTTCTGAAAATGACATGGATTTGAGAGTTCTGTAGAGAATACAGGTGTGTTAATTCTGTTTTTTAAAGATACAGTTATTTTTATTTCATGTGTAAGAGTCCACAGTCTATATGTATGACTGCACACTATGTACATGCCTGGTGCCCATGGAAGCCAGAAGAGAGCATCAGATTCTTGCTAACTGGAATTACAAATGGTTATGAGCTACCACGTGGGAGCTGGGCACTGAACCAGGGTCCTCTATAAGAGCAGCAAGTGCTCTTAACCACTGAGCCATCTCTCTAGGCCCAGAGGTTAGCATTTTACGAACTAAATCACTTGTGCAATGTGATGTCCTGGATATGTATCTCTCAAGGGAATTGTCTGTTCTAACTCATGGGGGGAGGGGGAGCAGACCACACTACAGATCTGGAGAGAGAACAGGGTAGAAAACACCTGATTTGCACCACAGCCGGTTGAATACTGTAGTAGCATCGCCATGGTTTTCTAGGTCCTTTCCAGGATGTTTTCATATCCTGAACATCTCACCCGAAGCTGCCAACTCAAGCCACGTTATCATCAGTGCTGTAGGTGAAAACTAAGGCTCACGGAGATGAAAGGAATTAGCTACAATCCCACAGCTTAGAGGTGAAAGCTAACCCTGGATCTGTGCTTTTAGGACCTTGCACACAACGCCACCCTCTGAAGCTCAGAGCTCAGACTATTGGAGAAACAAACACCTTTGAGTAGAGTCTAGAAAATAGTAGAATGGAACCAAGAGAGGTAGAGGGAAACTTAAGGAAAATTCTTACACTTCCCTAGAAATAGGCACTCTAACATCCAATCCTGAGCCTCAGCCATCTTCCACTTCTTTACAGCCACCTAGATTTACTCAAAGGCCAGAGAGAGACAGGATGGGGTTGGGGAAGAAAGGTCAGTGTTTCTAGTATATGACAAGACTATGTAGACTCCTCTGAAGACAGAACCAGTTATTTCAATAGCCTTGATAGAGACTCAAACTGGATAGATCTGGAATACAGCGTGTTTTAAACCCAAGCTTAACTAAGCCAAATAATACACTCTGCTGGATTTATGTCATGTCTCAACTCAAGACTTCCTAATATATAAACAAATGCCTGAAATAGCCCAGGACATCTAAGCTATTGTAGGGCCACAAAGACAATGTGGCATCCCTTTAAAATGGGAAAGGCCACACTACATCACTTTTATCTGTGTCTCTTCTCCAGTCGTCTCCTTCCAAAACATCTCCATTCTTTTTCCTTGCTTGAAAAAGAATATTCTACCATTTGTTTAAAGATACTTGCTAACAGGATGTAAAAACTAAGTTTTATTAAGAAAACCTCAATATTAAATTAAATTACATTTTTTTAACAGAAAATAAACAAGACAAAATTGATTTCTTACCAATGTTCTGTTTTGTGGCTGTATATCTGACCGATAACTTCCAAACATTGACCTACACATCGACCTGGATGACAAGCTGAAAGAGAGTAAGAGTTTAGAATTCCCAAATTTGACTTTAGACAGACAGACAGACAGACAGACAGACAGACAGACACACACACACACACACACACACACACACACACACACACACACACGAGATAGATAGACGTTTCAGAACATTTCTGGACTTTTCAGAAGGAAGTAAAAGTAACAGAAAGTAAACTTTACTTGGAAGATAAAACAGCCTTTAAAGGCTCCCTGGAGAATAAGCAGACTGAGCAGTGGTGCTATCTGTTCTGAAAACCTGCAAAATCTCCTATTTCAGCTAAAAAAAGGAAAAGGGAGGAAGGCATATCCTCTGTAAAAAAGCAGGTCCGGCAGTCGCCCCTCCCTTTGCCTCCACTCTTCCTCTCCTCTCCCCTCCCCCACCCCCCATCTGGCTTACAAACATGTAACATTACCTTCCCTGACTTTTTAGTTTCTGCTTGAAAACCCCTTCTCTACCAGCTCCATGGCAAAAACTATTATTTCATTGCCCCTCATTTCTTTCCTTTTAATCTTTTGCTAAGGACACTCCTATCGGGCTGTCCCTAGCACCTTCCATGCTGATGTGGCATGTCACCAGGGCTCTCCTTGTTATCTGTTCTGGTCCTAGGGAAATTCACCTTAACAGCTTTTCACATAATTGATCACCTCTTCTTAGAAATATTTTCTTCACCTGGTTCCTAAGGCATCCCTCACCCTTAAGAGTACATGTGGATCCATGTGGCTTACTGTTCTTTCCTTCCTGTCTGCCCAAGTATCATCTTCTCCATGGACCTACCATGTGCATCTGATTTACAGGCACAGTCCTTATCTCACAACACCTGATTTTCTCTGCTGTTGTCACTACTTTCTGACATCCTACATGGTTTCCTTATTTCTTATACTTGTGTTACATAACAACTGGCCAAGAACATTCCTTAAATGTAGAAGCTACCTCTTCCTCTTTGTTACTCTGTCCTTGGCAATTTCTCTTTACGCTCAAAAGTTGGGAATCAAATTTATGGTCTTGCACATGCCAACCAGTCAATGAACCACTAAGTTGCCTTCCAGCCCCAAAACTTAGCATCTTGAAGACTGAAAGGCTGGTTAATATTGGTCAATGATGAGTCTTCCTCCATAACCCCAACCTACTCAATTTCTGCCTTAAGAAGTAAATATATATATATTTCATTTTTATGTTTATGTAAATGTTTACTGTTTATTTTTCTAACTTTTCAAAGATATTATCCTCATTTTAAAAGGTCCACAAAGCAATCAGTGACTAATGGGTAAAAATTAATCCAATTTTCATTTAGTGGAAGAAGATATGAGTTCTAAGAATTTTAATTGCTTTTTCTGAATCATATGTGCATTAATAAACATATTTGAGGTGCTTCCTATCTGACAGTTCCTCTTTATCACAGAGTGGAAAGTGGTCTCTTCTTTTTAGTTATTGGGAAACTCAGCAGGCAGCATAGAATGAACTCTATGATCTTGGCATTCTCACTTTTCATCTCTCCTCATCTTTGATGAACGTGCCTCACACAGCTGAGGTGCTTATGAACTATATTATGTAAGGATTCCAGAGTATGTGCTCCAGTCATTATTTCTTAATAAAATATTGCATTCTCTTATCTTGTCAAGCAGTTGCTGTTTCTCTACAACACACTCAACCTCTTCCAGAAGCCTCTTGGGACCCTTTGCATTTCACAAGCCGTTATATACCTGTGGTTTTTTTTAATTTCTCATTGATACTTTTATAGGGAAAAAGTACTATGCTCTATCTACCCAATAGCATGTTCAGCTTTTGTACCACAGCATACTCAATGGGTTTACTCAGATGAGCCATGCATGCCCAACAAACCTATCCAATCTTAATAAAGCATGAAATAAAACTACTGACTTCAAAACAAGAGAGTGTTGGCCACCTGACAATAACATTTAAAGGTCATGAGTCATGGCCTTAGAGAAACCATAGTAACTCAGCCTACACACTGGAGACATGGAGACATGTATAATAATTAAACAAATCTCCAGAAAGTCTGGGATTTTTTTTCTTCAGGATTTATGGGAAAACTGAAAAGCTTCATCTGTGAAAAACATCTGTGGCATGGAGTACATTTGAGGTGAGAAGTAGTTTATTGTCTCTCAATGTCTTACCAGAATATAAACAATTCTTTCTATTTAATAAGATGTGTCTGACTGCTAAGCTTTTCCTACATGTCTGTTACTTTAGAGTAGTAATAACTGGCTGTGGGAACACATGTTTTCAGCCCAATTGGTTTGGCAGTACAGTAGGTGAGTACCCTGTTCTCACAAGTGAGGAGGTCCCCCAAAGATGCTTTACTGGGTCTTGGATTTGTAGCATCCTAGATCTCATCCTTCTTTGTTTAGTTAGAACCAAGTTCCCACTGGTTTGGAAAATGTTGAAGAGGGTCTATCTCAAGGGAATGGGAAAAGGGAAAGGAGAAGGACAGGCAAAATCAGGAGACAAGTTCATACCAGCTCAGAAGAGAAACTAATGAACGGAACCACCTGAGCATCATGAATTGCAGTAGAATACTTGCCTATCTTTGCCTCAGAGGCCCTGATCAGTACCTGTACCCCACAGCTGGCTCTGTATATCAAAACAAAAGCCCACAGGACACTTGACAGTGAGAGCAGTGTCCTGTTTTGCCCTGAACATCACTGTTGCTTCACACTGGGTTACTCAAGTCACAGTTGATAATCACAAAACATTTTGCCTCCATTTAGAACACTTTGTTCACCTTCCTAATTGTCTGCATATTGAAATATCAATCCATTAGGCAATTTCTTTAGGGAAATTAAGAGAAAAATGAATGTTGGCTAAGTTTCATTGTTTCAAAGTAGAAAATAAAATGAGGTTGTGCATCTTTTGAGTTAGAGTATTACACATTGAAACAAGATTTTTTTTTAACATAAATGTGTAAGAGTTTAATGAGTTAGTCACAAACTTTAGGTCCAATGTGAAAAAGCTTTCACACAGTAACTAAAATGAAGATATCGTTTGAAGCCAAATAGGGTAGAAACCTTGACTATAGGTGAACACATGGGAAACTGTCCTTCAGGAGACAGTTTCTTCTACAAAAAGAGCACAATTATGTCACTCAAGATTTGAAAGAAAATTCTAAACAGAAGCTATTTCCATATTTAAATTTTCCAGTGATTGACTGCAGATTGATCATAGAGGCCATCTCTATGTCCATTCCTGTGGTCAAGGTTGGTTGGTAATTTCTACTTGGAGAAAAGGTTGAGAAGGAACAGCCCTGCCTATCTGTGAGCATCCTGGCTGGAGAGTAGGAGTGGGGCTGCTGGGTGTTTGTTTTTTTGCTTTGTTTGGTGGTTTTGAAAAGAGGGCTAGGTGCTTCAGTCCCCTCACTCCCACACTATTAAGGCACTTAGTGTGGCAAGTGTACAAATCTGAGAAATGTACATGAAAAATATTTTTATTTATTTGATGAGGAATACTTGTTGAAACCTATCATACATCAGGCCTTGCCCTGTGATCTGGGAAGACAGAATTGTCCATAGATAAAGGTCATTCATCAGGAAAGGAAAAAAAGTCTCTTTGATGTTTTCCCTCAAGACTTTAAAGAAAGGTTATCTTTGAAGTCTGGAGTGAAGGTTACTTTATCCAGAAATTTCCATGGATTATTTTTGAACAAAAAGGACTGGGGACTCACCTGCATCTCGTTGGGGTTTCAAAGTCTGGGATTACAACTTTCCTGCTGTGACATCCTCCCATCTCAAGCCAGGCCCATTGGGATCTTCTGTCCATGGACAGACACCAACTAACCTCATGCCTTAGAGTTTTGGAATCCCTGGCACTGCTGTGCTGTCCATTGTCTCTAGGCAACCACAAAGACTGTGGTAAAGACCGTTAACTGCTCAAAGCTAAAAAAGAGTCAGTTACAGAGCCACAGGCTCTTACAAACCAGACCCAGGCATGAAGACAGACACAGAGCACCATTTCTGGAAACCTATCAAAGCATGAAAGGAGCAGTGGGTTAATTCTCAAAGCAGAGGATGTTTAAAATCCACTTCTAATGCCAAGGACACAGTTGTCACTCTGCTGTTTGGCAGAGGCACACACTCAGAAACAAATGGACTCAAGTCATGCTGGTCTGCTATTCCCGTGCCTTCACACAGGAAGTCCCCTCTGGATGAGGAACACACTTAAGTTCCTTTCCTAACACAGGCTTGAGCAGGTGATACATTTTGGTGTGTCTGGTTACTGTCACCATACATCTGCAGTCCCTGCTGCTTGTCAGAAGTTACTGCAGGTAACTTTGCAGGGAGGTTTTGCAGACTCCATCTCTTGCTTTGATAGGATTATCATAAGGGCCCTGAATTCTTGATCCATGTATTTTGCATGCAAACTACTCACACAGCTCATACCAAAATATACAAAGTTAATATGAAAACAATTTTCTAACTCTATGAATAAGGTTAAATTGAATTGAGCATTTGGTGAGGCACGTTAACTCTGGCTTGGCTGGAGAACATGGAACTGGTTCACAGCCTTTATGGAATCAGAAATACATCACCTTCCTCCCTCCATACCCTGAGTTTCTTATCAAAAGTACTAATCAGATGTTTGAGTGTCTTCCAGATCTCACATCCTGCTGTTCCCTTATCTCTGCTCATCAAAGCCCACAGAGTGGGTTGTACTTCCATGAACTCTAGAGACATGGGCCGATGCTTACATGTGGATGGCTCCAAACATTTTATGAAAGGAAAGTCAACTCAGAAATACCTGGTGAGAGACATCCTGAGCATCAATTATTTATAATGCTTATTAATCTCATTGTATAGCTCACTGATCAAAAAGAAAACCTGAAAGATAAAACCTGAAAGATTTTTAAATGTCCTTGACAAGAAACCTGAGTTTTACATTCTCATCCCTCAAAAAAGCCCTGTAAGTGAAAGCTTTGGCAATATGGCTAAGAAGTGCTCAAGTTCATGAAGACATTTATTTGCAGGATTCTAGACAAACCAGGTTAATAAAATTAATCATAGCGCCCTGTCATAATTAGGTTAAAATCATGCAAATAAATCTATTTTTAAAGTCTAAAGTATGTTTTAAGGAAATCCATATTTTTCTCTAAAGGAAGAAAACACTTTATAACCAACATCAAGTGCCATCATTAATACTGTTTGAAGTTAAAAACAATGTAAGCTCAGGACAGCTGTTATAGAAAGAATGCTATCTATAATTAAAATCTTACTTTGTAGCCTTACAAATGTGTATCATTTTTTCTTGTTTTGAAAATATTTATTTTATGGTGGGGGAGGAGAATGCACACATTGTTGTGTTATGAACTTGGGAGTATCTATACCTATATCTGGTGGACATGGGGCCCCATGGAAGCTGGCAGCATGGTGATCAGCGTGGCTTTGGGCTGAGCAAAGAGACACTATTACAGGCTACACTCAAGTGAAGAGACTTTATTAGAATAAAAGGAGAAGGAGAGGAGGGGGTCACAAGAAGAAAAAGAGGGAGAGGATATGGGAGGTGAGGGGGCGAGGGATACACAACCTTTGGCAGGAAAGAGAGAAGAGAAAGAACAAGAGGAAAGAATGAAGGGTCAGGGTTTTCTTAAATGGAGCTTGATGTCAGGATGCTGAGTGGGCCAGGTTATTGCTCCTTGGCCAGGACTCCTGGAAGTGGGTCAGAACACCAACTAACACATGCCATGTAGACAGGTCTGAGGACAACTTGCGAAGCTCAGTTTTCTCCTTCTACCATCAGGGGCCCAGGAGATCAAACTCAGATGGTCTGAGTTGGCAGCAAGCACCTTCATCCACTGAACCATCTTGCCGGCCCTCAAATATGCATCTTTTCTGACAATCAGAAATCACATACGTACACCTATGTGCTTAGGGAGAATATATACTTCATACTCTGCTGATAATTTGAGCTAAATGGCTTTAATAGGGCAACAAAGGAAGGAAAGAAAGATAGCAATAAGAAAACAGCAAGGCAGAACAAGAATAGATTATAGTGAGGTGATGTAGGCACTCTATTCTATAATAAAAATATAGAAGTGGTATTTGGAGTGTGCTACATGCATGTGTGCATTCATCTTTGTTTACTTGTTGTTTGTCAAATATTTAATGAAAGCACTATGTGTTGTGTACTTGGTAGGAGTGTAAACAAAATCAATTCTGCCCCAGCTCTCATAGATCTGATGACTGAGTCAACTAGCACCAGTTGGCTTATTATAAAATGAATAAATAAAGTGGGTTTGGGATTCCAAAGATGCTCTCCTAACTCAGCAGTTGTATGAGTAAGTAGGAAAGCAAACCAAAGTCTTTGAGGGGTATCTCCTAGGGAGGAACAGTCCTGCAGAGTTCTCCCATTTCTAGAGAAAGTTCTAGAGAAGTTCTCTGTGTTCTCCATGTGATATACACAGCATGACTAGGCTGGAGGCTGCATCTTGGTCAGTGTATTTATGTAAAGACGATAGTGAACCCAGAGTGACAGCCTATAAACAGGCGCAGATCAGTGCCAGCACAATGGAGACATAGCCTACTGACTAAAAGGCTTGCTGTCTGTCCCTGTGAGAGTTGGCTCCCTTGTCATTATTGTTTGGCCCTCTTCCCCATGAAGCTGATTGCTTGACACAGTGGGTCTAATTACCTCCAGGCTCCCATCTGTTTTAATAGAAGGAAATGTTTATCTATTTCAGCAGAGATTTTTCTCTACCCATTTTGGTCCTAAACTCTTTGCCTGGGGAAAACATCGATAAACACAAAAGCTTTTATTATGGAGCAAAGATATAAACTTGCCTTTTATGGTTTGTTTGTGGCAGAAAAAAGCATGTTCATTCTCCCCTCACTGAAGTGAGCACTGGCAGCTAGGAGCCTGTAGCAATAATGTTTTTCTCATGCTCTATGATTTAGCTTTAAAGGGATAATAGGTTCAGGTACCTGGTCCCCATCACATAGGCTAAGGGAAAGCAGGTGAAACCTACCACACACACTCATGGAGCTTTGCTGTTCATCACAGAATCCAAGTACAGAATGTGAAGCCTCAAAACACTCAACATTATAGGTTTTCACTGGTTTGCTCTCTTTTGCCTTAGAAATACCGAGGCCCTGTGTGGGACTGGTACAGATTCCTGACTCTTTGCTAGTGTGTTAGTGGCTTTTGCAAGGCAAAGTTACTGCAGTCTTGAAGCTTTTATTTTACTTGGTAGAGGCAAGTGCATATAGAGTCACTGTAGACAGGGACAAGTATTAGAAAGAACATAAAAGAACATGGTGAGAAAAGGACCAGGAGGTGGAACATGAAGAATGGGAGGTGAACAGTGTTGGCATCTGGCAGGATGTGATACTTTACCCAGTTAGCTGGCCATGTCTAGGTGTCTATGAATGGAGAGGCCTTGTGCGCTATGCGGGAGATGAGGTGGGAGGCAGTGGTGGGAGGCAGGACACACTTAGAGACTGTTTCTATGTAGAATGACTTTATTATTATAATGACAGAGAGATATTGTTATAATAACAGAGAGGGGGAAGACAGGGAGAAAGAAGGAGAGGGAGAGGAACAGGAAGAGAGAGAGAGAGAGAGAGAGAGAGAGAGAGAGAGAGAGAGAGAGAGAAAGAGAGAGAACTCTCATGAGGAAAGAAGCAAGGAAGGATGAAGCAAGGGATTCTTAAATGGGGCTTAATGTGAGAACTCAGGGCAGAATCCTAACAGTCATGAGACACTTGCCGGGAAGAGCCCCCCAGCCCACCCCAGCATCGGGGGAACGACATGCAAGGCCCTTTGGACCTCACATCTTTGTGTGTTCATTTAACAACAACAAAAATATCCAAAAAGCTTTATAGAAGAAGTATTCATCTGGAACATTTTCTTGTTCCAGAGTCTACTAACATGCCCTTTGATAAGTCATCACCAGCCCTTACCTTGCCAGCTCCCTAAATGGTTCTGACCCAGGAGGCTGGGCTGGTTTCTGTTCTGTGCACTTCTCATTGTTGGGTTTAGACTTGAGAATCACAGGAGGCATGGACCACCCAGCCCCGACACTGACACCTGCTTGTTGGGGTGTTTTGGGGTACTCCACTCTTTAATCAAACCAAAAGTTTATCCCAAAATGGAAGAATAGAGTGTGTTATGTGACCAAGTGTATACATTGGAAAGAGGTGGGGTGGGAAAACACCAAGGCAATGGACAGGAAAGGTCATACCTCTCTGGAGAGCTAGCCAATGATGAAGAGGGGAGGAAGGCCTTGTGATTCTGAGCCTAAAGGGCCACTGTCCGGGCTGGTGCCCAGCCTTGCAAGATTGTAAAATAAATTACCTAGATTTTGACATTGCCATTAGGAACTAGAGGTACCTACTTTCCCATAACATTAGCCTCTGTCCCTCCACCTCACATACATACAAACAGAGAGAGACAGAGACAGAGACAGAGAAAGAGAGAGAACAAAATATTCTCCCAAACAAAGCCTTCATAGATCTGAAAGGTACCTGGACACCCATGATGAGGTCCTCTCTCCAGGTTGCTCCTGATGCTATACTGTTTTAATCTCCAGGCCTTTAGAATGTTTACTACTTCATTCTCTGTATAAACCTTATTCTCTAATTATGTCTTTAATACATGTTTCAGAGACTGGAAATTTTAATGTCATATCTCCAAATATTGGATTTTTGTGTCTTCGATATTTTTTCATAGACTTTCAGTAGAGAATCTAGCGTCAGGTAAGTAAAAAACAAAGTTAACAGTAGGAAACCTCAAGAAGCCTCAGAAAAGTTTTCTTTCCTTCCAGAGGTTTCTCATAACAAAACAAAACAAACCAAAACAAAACAAATCCTAGCTCATAGCCAGTTGGACAAAGATTCTGTAATGGATTTTGTACCACAAAAGACACTGTCATTCACAAATACAGAAAAGACAAGTCATGATAATTAGCTCACAAGGGAATTTATTTCCTCACATACCTAGAAAGCTTAGGAGCTAAAAATGCTCAGGTTTTCCTCAGACATGATGAAATTCCCATCAAGGAGCACTGCTCCATGTTGCTGTTCTGAGACGAACAATGTCATATTCTGAAGGCTCGTGTTTCTTGGGCACTAGCAGCAATGACTACTAAGACAGAGAGAGGGTTCTCTCCCAAAGTCCTGAAGTCCTGTATTGTGTTCTAATTTGACAATCTGAAATAGCTAGAACTCCACCACAGGAACAATGTTTATTGTCTTCAACCTGAAATATATTCCCATGTCAAACCCATCACCGTATAAGTGGGAGAGAGACCCAGAGAACCCAGCTTCAGAATTACAAGTAGGATCAACTTGACTCACTCAGGTTCTGAGGCTAACATGCAGTCGGGGAGGCTGAAATAGACTGAGGAAAGTCTAACCACCATCCAGAAAGAATACCATTTTCACAGAATCTGTAAATAACTCATAGTTTTCTCAGTTGCTTATATAATATGGAAGTAATCATCATATAATATAATTGAGCATTGCCACTTGTATATTATTTATATTATACCAATACTTTTAAAAATAAATATCCCCAAAAAATGCATCCAAAAATTTTCTAAGTGAGATTGAGTGTGTTCAGGATGGTGTGGACAGAGACTCAAATATTTTCCGAAGTGACCCGTTTTAAAGGCCTCCTTTCCATTTGAACTAAGGATAAACACAATAAAGATAGATATGTTAGTGTACCATAATTGACACAGCTTTTAGTCCACAGCATGTCCTTAAATGATAGGGAATATTTGACATAACCATTTCTACAGAACTAGGCAATATGTTTCTAAGATTGATTTTACAGCCCTCTATATTTTATACTCAGTCCAGCAGTCAGTGACTTCTTCAAGAGTTTAGTACTAAAGGCACTTTATTCTCAGAGCCTGCTGTTTTTGTCTGTTTTGAGCAATGATACAAAATTCTAATATCCTCCAATGAAGCTCAGGACAGGTTGTGATTGTCTGTGTGGCAAGAGTGAACAGTGCATTCAAAACCATACCTGCTGGCTCACTGGCTTGTAGGATCTAAATGAAGCAAGTATCTTTGGTGATAAACTAGGATATGCCTGCCAGCTGGAAGAACTATAATCACAGCAAAGGTAGTAGCAGATGAAACAATGACGTTCAGAAAGAATGTAATTTAGGGCCTGGCATCATGAACAAAACAGCAAACAGTGTTAATAAAGAGCAAAATTGTCAGAAGAGGCTAATTTTGGAGGAAAGTTGTGGCTATACACTTTGTTACCTAAATAGACAAGAGTGTTCTTTGTAACATTGAAATATTCCACAATATTACAGAAGGGAAAGCACCTATGAATGAAGTTGACCTCATGTAGTTCCTGGGTTGGTCTCATGTAGGCCAGGCTAGCCCTGAGCTCTTAATACTCAAAAGATTATTTTAATTTTCTACTTCTCCTCCCTCCACATTCCTAGTGACAGGAATACAGTTATGTGCCACTATGTCTATTTATGGAGTGCTAGGAATTGAATTCAGGACCTTGGGCATGCTAGGCAAGCACCCTACCAACTGACAACATCCCCACCCTAGTATTTTGAATATTTTGAATTGGAAAATAGTTTGAGAGTCATCATTAGGAAAAAACTGTGAAATAAATAAGCAGCAATTAGCTAGAGAACTATATATTTTTTTCAAAATGTAATGTCAATGCTATAAAGTTTTGTGCTCACTTATGTTTTTCATAAAATTAACAAACTACTTTGTAGTGGTTATAGCTTAGCAATCATTTTGTAATTTTATGTGTATTAATGCATTATTTAATGGAAAGAATATGCATTCTAATGTCTCCACAAGATGAATACATTTCCACCTTCACCAAGGTCCAGGTCAAAACTTCACTGAGCATGCCCTTCATATGTCAATAAAGTTTATGGCACTGGCTGTCTTTATCCTCTTCAGCCATTCATTTAAACTCCGCTAATTCTTACTGTACCCCAGACATGTCTCTAAGCACTGTTTGTGTCTTGGTGTATCTCTGTGCATCTTTGTATGTATGTGTGTGTCTTTGTTCATACAATGCTTGCACAAGCATTTCTGAAGTCTCTCTGAGTGTGCCAACAAGACAATGTCTGAAGGCTCAGAGAGAACAATTATGTATAAAGATGCTCAAATCAGACTACTAAGCATTGCAAAGAAAGCTCAGCTTGAATCCTGGAGTCTCTGAATAGCAGTCAAGTCACATTTTTAACCCAGAGATCACACCTTCCCTAATGTGGGACAGTGGTCCTCACCCTTTCTAATACTGCAACCCTTTAACAGAGTTCCTCATGTTGTAGTGACCCTCAACTATAGAATTATTTTTATTGCTACTTCATAACTGTAGTTTTGCTGTTATAAATCATAATGTAAATATCTGTGTTTTGCTGATAAATTTGGGCATCCCCTGTGAAAGGGTTTTTCAACGGATCAAGACCTACAGGATGACAACCCTTGGTCTAGGTGATACCATTTCAAGACTCAAAGTGAATCTAAGATAAGAAGCATAGAGAAGATGGCTGGCCAGCATCTCTCATTGCAGATAATGTTTCAGCACTCTGACAGTGCTAGCCATAGTGAGGTTACTGGCACATAACGCATGCAGACAAGCACTCTCTCTTAGAGCTTGCTCATCTCAGCATGTGTAGCCAACAAATGGAAACTATGGGAGTATCTGTTTTTGAACAACTGCAAAATACTAAGAAATACTGTTTTGGTAGTTTTAATTTGGGGGAGGAAATGTATTATTGTCCACAATCTAATCAAAAGGAAGGAAATTTGATCTCCAAGAAGTTTAATATGTGGCAGACTAGAAAGAAAAAAGTATATTTAAGATACATTAACTCTAAGAGATGACATTTGTTGGAGTCCTTGGTGTTCACTAGGCATGTACAACCTACAAACCGCCCACATCTTACCCTATTCATCTCCACCACTGAGTCATTATTCATCCCACCAAGCTGATGACCATTATTTTATCATTTTATAGTTCTATGATTACTATTGATCTTTATTTTACTATTCTACAAGATTTGTGAGATTCTGAATCCACAAGCAACATAGTTGGGAAACTCTAGAAAGTGGGAACATAGGGGCAGTCATTGACTTTTGATATATCAACACTGTCATTTATCAACTACAGATGACGGCCCCAACCATCCCAGCTCTCAGTAGCAAAACAAGTTACATGAATGGCAAATCTTAGTCCTAAACAGAAAATACACTTAAAGAAAAGAACAGAATTCAAGTGAAGGAAAAACAAAAATTATGATAATGTATCCCAATAAATGTCACACATAGTTAATCATCATTATTAATAAGTTGTTAAATGTTCTGTTTAATAACACACTAACATTGGAACTTAATTTTTTAAATTTTCATTATTGAGAACTTTTGGTGAGCTGATATAAGCACTAAAAATACAGATCTTAAAATATAAAGAATATTAGTTACAATAGCAGTGCTTCTTCTGAAGCCTCTTGTCTATGTAATAGAAGTGCCATGTATATTACTGTGAATGATGCTGTGTGCACTTTTCCCTTGAAATGTACCCAACCTTCGAGGAACCATCTTCTAAAGTGTGTTGCTCAAAACAGACGATTAGTGAACACTTAGCAATAAAATACCTTCCTAGCAATAGGAAAAAATATTGACAGTAATAAAAAGAGCTTCTTCTCTATGTACCAGACTCAGCTGTCCCTTTAATCAAGAGAAAGTTCAATAAAAGGCTTTCTGAGGCTGTTCCAAGAACAAACACATCTCCATGTCAGAATGTTCCTAAAATAAGCCATCTCATTTGGCTTCTTGCTGTGAGTGTATTGAAATTCCCCAATGATCCTGCTGTCATTTTGCACATGGCAGATGCATCAGCATGGCAACCAACCAGCCAGTGCAGGATGTTTCTCACTTCCACTGTGAGGACTGTTTCCTTTCGACTCCCAACTCACCTAACGCCATTAAAACCAACAGCAAACATCAATCTCACTTTGAGCAATCACTGACAATGGATTCTTACAACCCCACCACTTGAAAGGGGAATCGAACAAGCGGTTTTAATCAGTTGAGTGTTGGCGACACATAGTTCAAAATCATGAACGAAATGGTGACATAGGTTTCCCCCAGGTCAACAGCTTCCCTTTAAAGCAGTTACTTCCCTGGACAATTTACAACTTTAGACATTAAATGTTAAGATTCTCTAACAGTTAAACTTTATTGCCTTCAGACTTATGTCTTTTGAAACTGATCTTTAAACATATATGTAAAAGGTAGTGTCATTTATTTTTATTAGCACAAATATTGAATTTTGGCAGCAAGAAAACCCAATTGTTATTTTACAATACACACTGTTACATTCCCTTTACTTGAATACTCAGTACCACACACAGGGATGAGACTAAACATTCAGTGATAACCTTAACATCCTTGCAGGTCCCCAGCTGTCACTCCAGAGTCATTGAGCTCCCAATAGCGCAGGTCAGTTGTCTCTGTGGGTTTCCCCATCGTGATCTTGACCCTTTGCTCATATAATTTCTCCTCCCTCTTTTCAACTGGACTGGGAACTCAACCCAGTGCTTAGCTGTGGATCTCTGCATCTGCTTCCATCACTTGCTGGATGAAGGTTCTATGATGACAATTAGGATGGTCATCAATTTGATTACAGGGAAAAGTCAGTTCAGGTACCTTCTTTACTATTGCTTAGTTAGAGTCTTAGCTGGGGTCATCCTTGTAGATTCCCGGGGATTTCTCTAGCACCAGGTTTCTCCTTAGTCCCCAGATGGCTCCCTCTATTAAGATATGTTTCTTTTCTTTCCCTCTGTCCCTCCCTCAACTCAACCACCCTGTTCCCTCCTGTTCTCTTTCCTAGATCCTCTGAAAGTGGATGACAATTGTGTGGCTTGGGCAGTTTGTGGAGCCTCTGGCAGTTGGACCAACATTTATCCCTAGTTAATGAAATGGCCTTTTGAAACCCATTCCCTATAGAGCGATACCTTGCTCAGCCTTGATACGGGGGAGGGGCTTGGTCCTGCCTCAACTGGATATACATTGTTGACTCCTCAACGAAAGCCCTATTCTCTCTGAGGAGTGGGGGGGGGGGTGAGGTGGGGAAAATCTTGAGGGTGAGTGGAAGGAGGGGCAACAGTGGTTGGTATGTAAAATAAAAAAATACTTTTAAGTAAAAAAAAATTAAAAGACTCAAATGTCTATTTACTTCTAATAGACTTTAGTGAGAAATGAAGTACTTTGTAGAAATGTCCCAAAGATGCTTACTGAGAAGCTGGAATTTGAAAGATTTTCTAGGGGAAAATCATCACATTTGCTGGTTCATATATATAATTTTAGTTGAATTCTTTTAATTTTTACAACTCAACTAATCTCAAGAACAAAAAGAAAATAAAAACTTTATACTAACTAAAAGTAACTTCCCAAGGACACTAAAGACATCTAGAGATATCTCTTGGTACTCATCTGTCACAGAGCTACATTTCTGCCAGAGCATCTATGTTTGGACAACTATGTCATGCTGCCCCTCAGTATGTTCTGAAATTTACACATACATATGGCAATAAAAATCACAAATGGTAAAGCATATTTTATACTTTTGATCTCAGTGGATTTCAAACAGCCTCATGAGATTGTTACCAGGAAAGGGAGATTGAAACATGTAACTGCCGCTCACATAGGTAGCAGTTCTGGGTGAAATTCAAGGGTTCAGATGACAAATCATGTGTGTCCTCTCTCCATGGTGCAACAAGATATGCCTGGCTACTCTGAAAGCCCAAAGAGAGAAGGCTGAGGTGAAACTCCTAAGCTGTTCCTTCTTAAGCTTTCCTTACAACCCAGGAAGCATCCCAGAAGGTGGTCTTACTTTGAATTATCATCTTACTGTCTCTCCTTTCCTCATGAGGAGTCCAGCTTCTCTAAATAGGACAGCCAGCATCTTCCTGGGATGCAGATTCTGTTAGTCTTTGCTGGAGACAGAAGGGAATTAGTCTGGAGTAGACTGACCCCCACAGGAAACATCTTATGCTTACTTTTGTTTGAATTGTCCAATCTGGGAATGTCTTGACCTTTAGTACTGACTTTGAGACTTCTCTTAATGAAAATGTGATGGTAAAAGGAATAATAGTAATGTAATAAGGTTTTAAATTTCTTAAAGCTTTTTATTAACATGTATTAAGAGCACATATTGATGGTGCTTGGTGTGACTCTGCAATACATGTACACAGTATGCATTGATCCCATTCAACCTGATTTTATCTACGTACCCCAAGCTCTATTAATCTCTATTTTATCTGCAAGATTGCTGCTATCTGTATGGCTTGGTCCTGGAAATCTGTCTCTGGGGATCAGAGAATGAAGAAAGGATAGGAGCAAGGAAAAAGTCTGGAATTGGGTACATTGTGCTTATTTGATACAAAGCACCGACTATGCCATCCAGGAACTTAGTGTGTTTAATTTATACATCTCAAACAAGGAGGCCAATTTCTGGTGTATGGAGTGAGGAGATGGGTTTATCTAATCTCTTTCCATAGTGGGTCTCTGCAAGGAAGTTGTCTCAGGCTGCAGTCATCCTGGAGGAAGAAGCTGTGGTTGTTAGCTTGTGCATGCACCCATCAATTGTTTGTAATACCAATACTTGGACCAAAGGAAAACTTTGCCATCTCTCTGACCCTCATGGTGGGGGGAAGGTTTACTCTAACATGGGTCTGAGGCATTGGGGTGTTTGACATAGCTATGCCCATATCAATAATATACATTCCTTCAGTACTTAATCCACTCCACACATAAGTGGACTTTTTTTTTTAAATTTTCATACATGAAAAGAAAGCATGAATTACTTGTCTTTTCTGGATTATTTTATTGAATATAATGCTCAGCATTTCCATCAATTTTGCTACAAATGACAGAGCTCCATTCTTCATAATGGCTAAATAATAGTCTATCACATATCACATATAAATCCTACATTTTCTCTTGAGGTGATACTTTACCCTGGAAGGGCAGAAGTCAGAGAGTTATGATAGTAGAAGGATTGGAGGAAGGGAAGAAAAAGTCTTTTTTTATTCCCAAATTATAATTTTAGATCCTGGACCATACCATATGCAGAGGGCCAAACCAGACATGCATTGATTTCCTTATGTTAGTAAAACAACTTAAACCTTTATTTACACAGAATATTTAGAGACAAACCTTTTTATTCTAGAGTTGGCAGCTTCTTTCCAGGAATCATGAGGAAGAAAATAATGGCTATAAGCCATTTTAATAAAGTCATCTGCAAACAGATTTTAAAATTAGAGACACCAAGATGCAAAATACTATATAAAAATAAATGCAAATAAAACAACATACATTTTATGTATTTCAAAAATATAAAATATTCAATCGATTTTACCTTGTTGATGGGTAAACACATGGTTAATAATCATGATGGTAATCATTTCTGAGGACAGCCTGGCAATATTAAAATGTTATGCTTTGCCATCTGTAATACTGCTAGATATTTATTGTGAGAGATACTTAGGGCAACATTCAAAGGCTGATATAACAGGGTGCTGATCAACAAGATGAGTGTCCTGCTAGAGTGCCTGGGAATTATTCAACAGAAAATACTTTTCACCAGAAAAGACTACCTGAATGAAATACATGGTGAACAACACAATAGCAGCATCATATAGCTCCTCAAATGATAATTCCTATTTATATTTGTTGCCATGAAATATATAGCAGGAATTCTACTTGGTATTAATAGCAAACACCTAAAACCAGATTTTGGGGAAAGGCTGAAAGATCAGAGATACTGAGGAACAAGCCACAGCCACTTCTTACCCAGACAATTCCTCAGGCCTGTCTCCAGGAATCTGAAGACTAAATGCCTCTGAGTTCTCAGCCAAAAAGGAAGGGGATTGGTGGCAAAGGGCTGAACTCCTACCTCCTCTCACCTTATCTTTTTTTCTCCACTCAGCTATCTCACTTCCTGGTAAAACTTTCCTAATGCCAATATTAAAGGCTTGTGCCACCATTGTCTGGCTTTGTTTGGCTTTGAACTCACAGAGATCCACCTGCCTCTGATTCCCAAGTGCTAGGATTAAAGATGAAGGTCACCACTCCTTGACCTTAGTGGCTAAATCTGTGGCTGGCTCTGTCCTCTGATTTTCAGGCAAACTTTATTAAATACACAATACATCACCACAAATATATGCCTGTATTATATTTTTAAAATAAAGCAGACAAGCTGCAGCAACATGTAGCATTGTCTATATAGAGCTGTAAGTGTATATGTTGATGTGTCATTGGCTGAGGATGCAGAAGATTATTGCTCAGACATCTTTCAAACTATGACCTCTTTCAATGTATAATATCAAGTTTTTTATTTTCTGAGGAAAGCTTTATTTATTTCTTTTTAAACCTTGGTCATTGTTATTGCTTTCTGCCAACCTGATACAAACCTAGACATACCAAAGAAGAGGGAATCACAGTTGAATAACTGCCTTTGTCAGACTGGCCTGTGGCTGTGGCTATGGAGTATGGCTGCTGATTGACATGGCAGATGTCATTCCTACACAGCATTGTATAAGGGAGGCGGCTTGGTAGTCCAGATGGAGCAAACCAGTAAGCAGTGTTCCTCCACCAGCTACCTTGAGTACCTGCCTTGGCTTCCCTGGATGATGGACTGTAAGCCCTGAGCAAAATAAACTCTTTTCTCCAAGATGCTTTTGGTCTGGGTATTTATCACAGCAACACAAACAAACCACAACAGGCAGATTCAAATTTTATATTAGAAAGCAATAGCTCTACTGGTAGAAAAATTTTCCAAAAAGTCCCCCTTACAGAAACTGTTTTAAGCTCATCACAATCTGTTAATTGCAGCAGCATACCTCTGTAATATCTTTTGTGTTAAATGTATTGACTGCTTCTGCTGATAAATGGCTATATTTCAAGCCATCTTGGCAAATTATGACTTAAAATTGTGCTTCTGGGTTCTATAAATACAGAGATATCATTAATCAAAAGGAAACTGGAAATTAACTGTCAGTTTTCTACCCAAACCTTCCTTATTCTAGGAGAATGACTCAGAGAGACCGGCCCTGGGATTCTGATTACTTAAATGAGAAATAAATCTTTGGCTGTTGTATGTAACCAACCGCTCACTATTTATTGCTCATGCCTTCTCTTTTGAGCATCCACAATGTGACGGGCATTGGGCTCTGCAGTAGACATGCAGCATAAGCCAGATGCTCTCTCACCACTCCTGCAGTGTAGTAGAGGAAAGTCAGAGTCAGTTACTATTGACAGAGTCTCAAACTGTACCCACATATGCCTCAACTTCCAGATCAGGGACCTAAGAGCCAGATTGTCATTTCTTTGTCACTTGCATTATTTAACAGTGGATGCCAACACATTTCTCCAGTCTGTCTATGGTACATACAATTCTGAGGTGGTCTCACAACCTTTACCAAAGGTTTCTTATGTTGTATAACAAAGGGAGGTGAAACTGCAGGTAGGATTGCTAACCAGTTCATATTTACAATAAGGAAATTTCAGCAGGGAATATCACTCATTGGGAGAGAGCTTGCCCAACAGGAGGCCTGCGTTCAATCTCCAATAATGACGAGATTCAGGTATTTGGGGGATGGCTGTACCTAATCACATGAGCTTTAAAAGCAGAGATTTATATAAATGGTAACATAAGAAAAAGGGAGATTCAAAACAAGAGTATTCAATATGAAGGAAATTCTCTGTGCTGTGATGGAAGCACCATGGGCAAGCATCTCTCTGGCCAAGAACTGTTCCCTGATGACAGCCAGAGAGGGTAGAATGGCCTAGGTCTTGCATTTCATGGACTGACCTACACTTACAACAAAAGTGAGCTTGAGGAGAACTCTGGGTTACAGAGGAGAATGCAGTGATCTGGCATCTGAGCCTTCTCCAGAGGACTCACATACATTGTCTCTAACCTCCAGTTTAGATAGTATTAGATGATAAATTGTGATATTCACCTACCAATTTTTTTTTAGTCATCTGTTACACAGTCACAAATATTAATGTATTTTTTTGTCACTTGCAATTCACTCCTAAGGACTATTAATTATCACACTGTATTCTAACTGGGGTGTTGCTGCTCAGTTCTTTTTATTCAGATCAGGAAATTCATGTCCAAATTTCTAGACATATTATCCCTTTAATTTATTTTTTAAAGGTATCATTTATTTATATATGTGGATATATGTGTGTGGTATACATGCATGGGTGAAGGAACCTACACACACATAACATTCAGACAACAGCCTCAGATCCCTCCAAATTAGACTAAGGCATTTATGGACTTCAGGCTTGTTAGGTGGGGGTTGGGTCTGATTCTCAGCCTGCAAGACTGCTGGGCGAGTCATCTCTCTAGCCCCATTTCTTGCTTTTAAACTAATGGATTTATTGTTCATTTTGAAAGAATCTTGAGCGTGCTTAAAAAATGTTTGAAAACATAATACAAGGAACATTTTTTTCCTGAATAACTTGGGTACACATAATATACATCTAACCACCATTATCCTCAAATACTTGAGAGGGTTTGTTTTAAATCAGAGCATTCCCTAACATGCATATTCTATAGCCATTATATGAAAGCACTTCACATCAATTCATCTTTCAGATTCCAAGTTTTATAAAATAAATCCAAACAATGCTCTTTGCAGCAAAAGAGTCAGGCAGGGCCCTGTCTGCAGTTACCTTGAGTACTTAGTCTTCTGCCTAGATCAAGCTTTTCATTTTTCTGTTGACTTTTATGATCATCACAGGCCAGCTACTGTGGTACATGTGCTTCAGTTTCTATGGTCCTGGGTTCTCATCATGACACTTTGGCACTTTGGTAGATTAGGTAAGGAAATGGTGTTCCATCCTCATCGACTGCTCTGATACAATACATGATTTCAGTGCATACTAACTACTAACCACCTTTATATTGCTCACTTAAAGAAAAGTCAGCCAGGAATCTGTGAACAACTATGCCTAAATTAATAGCTATTTTGTAGGAAGGTAATTGAAAACTACATGAAACGCCTCTCATCTGCCACCAAACTTTAAATGTATTCGTGCATAATAATTAAATAATTACACACTAATGGTTTCCTATTGTTTTATGAGTTGTCATTATCTCCTCTTTTCAAACTGAAATTGTCAGAATTTTGGCTGAAAGTAACTCCTTCAAGCTGGATCGACATCAATCTTGACATAGCTCAAGCCTTTTATAAAGAATTCGGCCTTTTTTTGTAAGAAGTTCTGTTAAGTTTAAGAAAAGATCTGAACACTGGTTTATTTATTCAAAGCTTTTACAGGGGTATTGCTGTTACCCACACTGACCTTGCTTTCTAATTGCAGACAACACTATATCTCTAAATAGCTGTCTGCAGCCTCACCACACCAGTATAAACTTTTCCTTTCACATGGAATGCTTTTCTCTCCTCCTCACATAGTAAACATGTTCTACTCATCTTTTAGACTTCAGCTTAAATTTGTATCATCAAGGAAACTACCATAGGGGTTTAGACTAGCCTTACTCTGCCCACCTTTGGAGTCTATCTTCCTCCTCACTGGCCCAGTAAACATGTCTGCTTTGGGTCAGCCCTTGCTCTGTTGTGCCTCCCATAGTTCTAGAACACAGTTTGTAATGCATTCATGGAAAGACTGAGTAAGTGAATGAGCAAAAGGATAAATGACCAAGACAGGAACAGGAAGCCAGGGTGTTCTGAGCTCTTGCAAAGATACACTTGAAACTTGTGAAAGGAATGGGCTCACCAAAATAGTGTTTGTTGTATTTAGTAAACAGCAGCATTATTTGATTTTTCCTGACAAACTCTGGATCTTGTTCTGAATCAATTTCCACTTAAAAAAAAAAAAAAAGAAGAAGAAGAAGAGAAGGAAATCTCAAACTGTCCTAGATTTCAATATGGAGTTCAGGCTGACCTAAACTTAAATCTTCCTACTCAGCTGCCCAAAGGTGGGAATTACAGGCATATACCACCAACTCTGGGCTCCTCTTCCTCCCTGAGTCCCTTGATTTTAAACAGGGTGTTATTATTTGCCCTGGATGATCCAGGCTTATGTAGAACTCAGAGAGATCCTCCTGCCTCTTTCTCCAGAATGCCACCACACCCAGCCCTCTCTGGTATTTTTGAAGTTAGTTGTACTTAAAATGGATTCAGAAAGAGAAAGAAAAAATGCAGCAAAGCAGGTGCTCCCTGCAAAGGTCACAGACTTTACTGCCCTTGATTTAACCACTGGGGTTTATTCTCCAATAGATTTGTTCCCAAGTAACTTTGGTAATTTGTTAAGAAAACAAAACACTGCAGAAGAATATTTCATTTGATTGCATAACGCTAAATCTTCACCACCTCCTGGGTCCTTAATTAAATCTTGTTGTTACACAGAGCCTTGTCCTTGAATGCTGGCTTCTCTTAAACTTTCAGAAGGCAATTTATGACAGGGGAAGGAGAAAGTAGCTTGAAACGCTGTACACATCATCTACAGGTTCCCCCAGAGTCTCAACAAACTAGACATAGAAATCCCTCATCCATACTGGAGTTACCTCTTAGTAACTCCAATAATACTCAACTGTTCATCAATTTGAACTTTGATACAGTCTTGACTTTGATCTCCCTGGGTTCTTTTCTGGAGTCAGTAGACTTGTGCAACAGGAATGTGTGTGCACACACATGAACCAGTACTCAACATGCACATGCACACATGATTGCTTTGTTCTTGAGACTTCGGCGAAAGATTCTTACAATTCTTAGCCACACTGAAACACTCATAGTGGGATGTTTGAACAGTTCCTGAGAAACATCCTAATAAGTGATTATCAATTCAAGAACATCCTCTATTATTCTGCCTCTTTCTGCAGCATATTCTCACTGAAGTCAGTTATATTGAAAGTGATTTACCATTCAGGTCTGACTCCTTTAATATGATTTTTTAAATGAGGAGTTGTTATTTTATCACATCTCAAAAATAATTGAAATGGATGCATTTCTTGGCTGTAATTAATTAACTAGGATATTTTATCTGCAGGCAGAAAAAATGATAATGTGGGCTTTACTAAAGAAACTCAACTATTCTGACCAAGGCCTGACAGTAAAAAGGACCAAAGGTAATGAATCAAAGCAAGCTTATAAAAAATCCCTTTTAATAAAAAAAAAATTGTTTGAACATACAGTATTCAGCTTTGAAATGAAAATTTGCTAAGACACAAGGGTCCTTTGCTTTCTGGGGAAAAAAGGACCTATTTTAATTGTTGAGTCACTTTTGAATTTTGGAATTATGGCTGCACATTTACATTCTGTCTCCAACAAGGTGACTGTGTCTGTACATCTTGTCTTCATGGACAGCTTGGAAGGTGGGAACTTCACAAGGTCCAAGGTTTTCTCTAGGACTGTAATTTATTTGTCAAAATGAACATTGGCTATCTAGTCATTCCTAATATGGACTCATTTTAAACAGCTCAGCAGAGCAGTGCTCTGCAGAAACCATTTACAGAGTAAAATATACTGGCAAGATTAGAAGTGCTGCCAAACTTCAGACTGGTCAAATGACACTGTGACAGCAGATTACATTGGGTGTGCCTTTGTCAGGTTAGCTAAAGAAGGATTATTATCTGGCATATTTGCCTGTACAGAGATTCTCTTTAATATCTTACTGAAAGATGGTGAAAATAATAAGAATATCCTACAAGCAGCATTCCAGGGAGGTATCTAATATTTCTACTTGCCTAGCCAAGCAGCCTGAGAGAGAAATGTTGCAGGGAGAATTGCGTATGTTTCTGGCATAAATATTTATTTATCTCCACTTGTCAACAGCTCAGTGGTTTCTCTGACCTTCCACTTGTGGTCAGATGATATCCAGAAAGGATCACTTCCCTGTGTTTGTCTTCTAAGTGCCAATATTCAAATGTAACTTTCAATTTAGACTCCATGAGTCATACGTTCATCATTGCCTTCCTCTTGCAGAGCCTGGCATGGGACAGTCAGTCACCTTTCATAGTGCCAATCCCTTGGCTCCTTCTTTTAATATACATCACAAGTACTTCTTCAACCTCAGATGAAAAGGCAAAGAGAAATTTAAAGCTCAAATAAATTTGATGTTCACAAAATCCAATTCCCTTTAAAATTTTCAAATGTTACTTATAAAAATGATTTTTGAAAATGTTTATAAAAAAGAGTCATTGTAGAGGGCTTCTGGATTGCCCCAAAAGTATTATTACTTGATTTTGGGTATCTGGTTATGAAAAAATCAAATCCTAAGTAGAAATAGAAACTCAAATGTCTTAAAATTTTTAAGTTGGCTTTTATTTGTTAGTTTTATGTGCATGTACGTGTAACTTGTGAAAGTCCATTCTCTGCTTCTACTGTGTGGGATCCAGGGACTGAGTTCATACTGTCAGGCTTGTTTGCAAATGTGTTTACCCACTGAGTCATCCAAATATGTGGGTTTTTGATAATGGAGACCACTGGAATCTCAATACTTAGTATGTAAGTAGTTAATGATCATTTGTTAAAGAAATAAATTGTGGGTGGGATAGAGTAAATCAAGGTCCTGTTGATTGATTAAAAAACAATGGAATAACAAGAAAACTAGAGGATTATTTAGTTACTTAGTTCTATATCAACAGAAAAGGTAATTTTGTTTTATTCAGTAGAAAGTTTAGAGGATTTATCTTCATTCACTAACACAATTTTGGTAAATAATTATTTTTTATGGCAGGTAGTTATAGTAAATGATCCCATTCCTCTAGTGTCTGTATTCATGTTGTACTTTTGATTTCCTTGTTGTTGGTGGTGGTCATGGTATGTGTGTGTGTTTGTGTGTGTGTGTGTGTGTATGTGTGTGTGAAGTGCCTGTGTACACGTGAAAGATGAAACAATCAGTTACTTTCCTTTATCACTCTTTGCCTTGTTCCCTTAAGATAGGATCACTCCCTGAACCCACATTTCACCATTTCAGCCAGCTCCTGGGACCCATGGTGTCTCCACTCACCAATGCTGGGGGTTACAGGCATGTGCATCTATGTATAGATATTTTTATAACACTTCTAAGAATTCAATCTTAGGTTTACATGTGTGCTTTCTTATCCACTGAATTATTTCTCCAACCCCATGTACTTTCATTCCTTTGTTTTTAATTAAAGTTTTAGCCTTCACTGCAAGAGAACCCTAAAGAGGAAGAACAACTAACTCTGAAATAGTACAAGCCCCTGGGAAGCAGCAATGTCAAATACACAGAAGAAGCCCAGAGTTTACTTGGCGCTCCTATTAATTCCTCATATCCATGACCAGCATTTCATTATAAATCATCTTATAAAATTTTAAAAAATCAACTTCACTTGGTTTTTGTTTCTCAGAATTCTTTCATGCCTCAGAACTACTGTGAATCTTAGAAAATAATTTGCAACTGTGCTTGAATTTTTATATTTTTATACTGATGCAGAATACTAATGAACCACTATTCTATGTCACCATGAAGATTCTCAATAGAATATAAAATGATTCTGTTAAGGCCACTCCATTCAAGTGACAAGTTTTTCTTATAGGGAAACTATAGCCAGCAATCATGTGACAATTATTTAATAACTCAGAACAGAAAAAAACGAGTCCGGTTTGTTTGTAAAAAGAAAGATGGGTGGATATGTCTTCATGAGTAATGTTACATCTATGGGAAGGATCTAGAAGGAGAGGAAAGGAAGGAGTACATGTAGCTCAGCGACATGTAGAGTGCAGGTGGCGTGAGTCTGATTTTTCAACAACTGTCTGTGCTTAGTCAGAGTGTATCTGACCCCAGAACCATTTATAAAATGGTACCTGCACGGCTGGTAGCTCTGCAAGTGGACAGATTGTCGTTACAAGTACATTAGACACAAACAATGATCGGAGGTATTAGTCTGTCCTTTTTCCTTCCTATGCCCACTCTACAGTGTATCTTGAGATGAAGGACTCCACTTCCTTAGTGCATCTTAAAAGGATTGCTGTTCAACTATAGGACCCCTTTCTTCAATGTGGATGGTGATTAAGAACGCAAAATTCTTGGCATCTAATTTCAAGACCATTGCTGCTTGTATAATATATGATCAAAGACATTTAAAAGAAGCATCCTTGTGAAGTACACCCTGTCTACTCTTCTTCCTTGCTCCTCCCCAGGGTGGTGCTCCCACACCTGAAGTTGAGGAAGGATACATTGAAATTCTCATTTCAATTGTATTCTGATATATTTCTTGGTGCTAGGTGAGAGTTAATAAATGAGCGGCCATTGTGAAGTCCCTGATGACTTTAGTCCCATGACTAAAGAAGCCAAGTGTTCTGGGTGAACACCTCTGTGGTCCAGTGTGAACAATGCCTACTAGCTGCTGTCCCAGTGTCTTCCAAGAGAAGAGTTTAAGGTGACATAATCACTGGTGTCAAGGATGAAGTTGCAGAGCATTATAAGCATTCCTGAATCTGAATTCCAAAGGGAAAAAACAGAGGACATGAAGAAGAAGGTCAAAAGAAGCCTCGAGATTAGACAAAGATGATGTAGAGTGACAGACAGAGGCTGTGGTGACATCACCGTGGAGTGACAGCCAAAGGCTTATCTGCTTATAAGCTGACATGACAAGCTTATATGCGGGTAAGCCCAGGATGAAGTCTCATGGCAGCAGACTCTGTGGGGTTGTGCATTTGTTCTCATCAAACAACAACAACAGAATGTGTTTTAAATTTTTAAATTAATTATCTAAAGCTCAAAAAAAATGTCAGCATAGGATGAAATGACATCAAAACCTGAGAGCGAAAGCTTCCACTCCCAGGAGGATTGTACCTTTATCCCTTCCCCATTCCCCCACCTGACCTACACCCACCCTGAGCAGAAGGACAGAGCAGAAGGACAGAGGGACAAGTCAGTGAGGACCCTTTCTGTCCCTGTTCCTGGGTTAGAACCAAGCACTGTCCAAGAAATCATTGTGCTTTAATTATTTACACCTAATAAAATATGGTGTCTATGAACAAATGACTCAAAGTCATAATTTTTTTTCCACAGAAAATAGTCCTACATGTCCACATCCTTGACATGAAATCTTGATACTTTTATCTTCTAGGGATCATGTACTCGGATTAGTTTGACCCGGAATACCAGCAGTACTGATGTTGAGGGGCTTCACTGTAATCAAATGAGCTTAATTTCTTGAGCTATAAAATAAACATGTTGGGTCTGTTAACACCCATTGGAGAATCAAATTAATATTTCTAGATTTGGACAAAGTTATTGAGTGTCCACATAGAACCCCAAAATGTTCAAGGGGCAGCATTTCCATAATCCAAGGAATATTGACAAATTGTAATAGGTGTTCTTCCAACTTAAAAAAAAAATTGCTTTATTATAGTGTCTTTGTGGAACAAGTTTATCCAAATTAGCATTCTGCCTGGAGATAGTCCAACATGATCATCACTATGCTCTTGATGTGGACAAAGCTAGCATGACCTTACATATACTTCATTTATTCTACATGATGACCCTGTTGGGTAGGATTTACTATACCAAAGCTAAAAATCAGCAGTAGTAATCTTTCTGAAGCTCCCATTATGAATAAGAGGCAGTCACCCGATGACGACCAGGGATGTGCTTTTGACTGTTTGCTGTAATGTGGTTGTGCTTCAGTCTTCAGATTTCATGTGTTAAAGGCTTGGCCTTCAGAGTGATGAGGTTGAGGTAGAACCTTTAAGAGGTGGAGCATACAGTAACATAAGTCATGG
Organism: Sigmodon hispidus; assembly: GCA_004025045.1. Taxonomy (NCBI): domain Eukaryota; kingdom Metazoa; phylum Chordata; class Mammalia; order Rodentia; family Cricetidae; genus Sigmodon; species Sigmodon hispidus. The sequence continues at coordinate 31,776 of PVIH01008035.1, forward strand.
AGGTGCTGCTCTAGGACTGGATAAATGCTAGTTTCAACAGATGAATAAATTCCTTAAAAAGTAAATTGCTATAAAGCAAGAGCACCTGTGAGCTTTGTTCCTTCTGCACATAGCTGTTTTCCTTTCTTTTTCTCCATGTGATTCAGCCAAGAGAGTGAGTCTTCATTAGAGCCAATAGAAGCCATTTCTTGGGGCTACTCCCTCTACAAAACTGTGAACTAAATTAACTTTCCTGTAAAGTAGTTGCTGGGGATTCTGTTACAACAGGAAATGAACTAACATTTCATGCTGTACTCTACTACCCCTGCTTTCTCTTTCTATTTTTCAGTCATTTGTCTCCAGGGATGAATATATGCTATGCACCATGCCCTCTTGACGAGCTACGTTCATTGCCAAACCAGACGGAACACACTGCTCCAGATCCTCTGCTGTATTTCTCGTTTTTAGTCTGCATTGTTCTTCTGATGTTTGCAGACTTAACAAGCTAGAAGACAAATGTATTTTTGGATTATCAATCAAAGCCCCAACTACACTCCTGTGTACATATTTTCTTAACAATTGAAGTTGGAGAATTTTCTTTCTTGTCTATGAACCACACATTGCAAAGATCTTTGCTCCCTGTACCTTGGCTTAAACCTGGATTTATAACCTCTGTTACCAGGTATATACATACGTTAACATTTTATCTAATTTCATGAAATACCGTGGTACTCTGCTTATATATCAGCATTCCTATGTTCAAGCTCAGAGGGATAACCTCCAGCCATGTTATTACAGCATTTGGGGGTATGTGATACTGTATAGTCACCAGCTTCTTACTTAAAAATTATTTTTAAAAAGTGGTCTATATGTAAGTAATTTTTCCTAAACTTCTGGAAATATTCAATTGGTATCTAACTGAAAAAGGGACCTTTTACAATTTTTATTTTTACGTAGATGGGAATTTTCTCTGCATACATGATTGCACACCATGTATGTACAGTGTCTCTGGAATCCAGAAGTGGGCATTGGCTACCCTGGGACCAGTGTGATGATGGATAGTTATGAGCTGCTGTGTGGGTGCTGAGTCCTTTGGAAGAGAAGCTAGTGCTTTTAAATGCTGAATCATCTTTCCAGCCTTGAGATATCTATTTTTATCTTTATATTTCTACCCATAAAAATAAAGAAAGTGAGAAAGTCAACATGGATGTTCAATGTTCAATATGATGTATGTTTTACTGATCACAACAGTTATAAAATGGGGACCCCAGTGTTGAGACAGGTGGGATTAGCTATTGGACATGTTCTTTCTGCTATTTTGAGCTTTTCATGATTCCTCTGCTACAGTCCACCCTCTGATCTAGGCTCTTCAACTTAACACACACTACTGTCTGACAGATTATTTAAGCCTTTAAAGTTTTTAAAAATATTCTCACAGTTATAAAAAGTTGTAAAAACAATATCATGTTTTATCTACATTTCTTCCCAAACATCTTCCAAATTACTTCAACTATGATACTATTAAGTAATCTACATATTTTATTCAGCCTTTGCAGGTATTTTCCCAAATGTAGATTTTTGTGGCTTAGACTCAAACCCATGGCTCCACAGTGACATCAGCCATTATTTCTCCCTTAATCTGGATAGTTTCAAAGATTTCCAAGACTTTGTCATCCACAGCTATGACTCTGGAAAGTACTGACTGGTTTTAAAGAATGTCTCTCCCTTGGCGTTTTTCTCATGTTCTCACATGATTTAATTCAGTTGTAGTTTTATGTTTTGTCTTTAACAAAAATGGAAAAAAATATCATAATGCTATGGTTTGGATATAAAATGCTTCCCACAAACTTGTGTTTGAATACCTAGTTCCAAGCTCCTGGCAATGCTTTAGGAGGCCATGAAAGCTTTGAGAAGTGGAATCCACCCCCAAAATGTGGGTTCTCAGGGGTTCTCCTGTAGATTTCTAGCCTAGCCCAGTTACTTAGCCCTTTCTGTTTCTTGGTTTCCTGAGATAGGAAGCAAGCAGGCTCTCACACACACCCACACAGCCACTGGCAGCTTCTTTTCTTCCAAACCCTTCACACCATGATGGGCAGGTCCAATGTCAAGCCGTGAGCCAAGACACATGATTCTATTAAGTTGCTTCTCATCTGGTATTGAGCTGCATCAATGAGAAAAGTAATTGATAGTGATAGTATGATCTTGTCTTGAGTACACTAACACATCTTTTTCCAAGTGATGTCCAACCTAATCATTTTACCAGGATGATATATTCTTCAGTTTTGAGTTTCTGTTTTCCACCTTTTAATGAGAGGCATATTGAAAGGATATGCTTTAGTTGTATATAAACCATCTTATTTTGTTTTAATCATAGTTTTTGACTAGCAATTTCAAAGCCCATTATGAGCCTTGCCAGGATTTAATTATCATATTTAACTGATCTTACAAGTATACAGGATTCATTTTATATGTATTAATTAGAACTATACTCTAAATATAACCTTTTCTTTAATTATTTATTTATAAATAGACTCCCTGATATTTATTTTATTCTGCAGGCTATAGCTCATTACTATTGTGTCTATAAATTTTCTTTTACAAATCATTCACCCTTTAGCCAGCAAACTTCTGTGACCTTGTGACATGTCTCCATCACCCTTTGAACATGGCCTTAGTGGAGAGACTCCCTTGTGAGAGAGGCTCTCTTATGCTTTCTCCAGCCTTGGTTCCTTTTATTGGAGAACTACATGAAAAGAGTAGAACCCATGTGCCCATGTCACTGAAGTATCATTGAGTCCATGACATCTCAGAAGAGGGAACAAAGCCATGAGTGTAAGCATGCAAACAGCTATTCACAAACATCCCTGTCATATGCACTTGCCTGTGCACACTACACACTTATCTCTAAGTTAATACCACAGTGTCATTCAGACATCTCACTTTTTCCTTACTTGTAATTCTTTTCCCCATCAATGAAAACACTGACTCGCATTATTCAAAGCACATTTGCTCACTTGCTGAAGCCTATGGGTTACATGATGGTAGTTTCAGAATATTGAGTGCATATTCCTTAGGAAAGGAGTTCAACTAGTCACAATATGATTGTGCACGGTCCTTTCTGCCTCTAAGCTACAGCATGTAGTAAAAGGTCCCATACTTTAAAGTTACTGAGGTTGGATCTTGTGTCTAACCCATTCATTTACAACAGATTTGGATTCCTTTGTTCTGAGTATCCTTTTATGAGTCCCACCCCAACTCACAGACATAGCCTGGATGATATTAAAAATTCAAAGTATTGCCATAGTTCTAACTTTGCCCTCTCATTCTAACTTAGAAGTGTTTATTTGGATATTTCTCCCTTTATCCAGTTATCCCAAACAAGCTCTTCAGACTTTTTTTTCCAGAGGAAGATGAAATCATGATTGGTCATCTCATTAGTTCTCAAGACTAAGTCAGAATTTCTGCTAGAAGAGGTGAGCCTTGATTCAGCATCAGTTTATAATCTAGAGCCCAGATGACTCTGTATTTATTTCTTTTTACCCTGTGGCTAAGTCATAAGATTCTTCTGTTTTGTTCTCTAACAGAAATTTCTTCTGCTATGTTCTTTATGCTCTCAGTAAACGAAACCAGAAACCACTTTTTTATGGAAGCTGTATAATGTGTCAGCTCATCTAGACTGAACAGCATGCCTCAGAATTACCTTTTCTGAATGGCCCTACAGTCTCGTTAGGGCAGCTCTGAGATGGACCCTCATATGAAATTCTGAAGGTCAAAGTAAGACACATGATTTGTAAACCCACACACTATTGCCACCTGCACAGTTAATCACAGGGCAAGGCCATGCTGACAAATGAATGCAGCAGTCTCCAGCTTCGATCATCCAGGCTTGTATATAAGGGTTAACAAGACCTGGCATGAGCACCATCTCTGTTTGTGTTTATGCCCAACCCCGCACCCAGTCATGCCAGTCCTTGTCTCCAACCTGAAGCCCATCAAATTCTAGTATTCAGTATAAAGGCAAGAAACCTCACACACACTAGTGAACGCTCACAGTTGTTCAAGGTCAAACTGTGTGTACATGCTCAAGATCAAACTGTATATGCATGTTCAAGGTCAAACTGTGTGTGCACGCCCATTCTGTATACCTGTCCTCTATACACATACAATACATATTCTGATGCCATTCTGCCCATTTCAGAATGTTTTGTGCTTTAAAGTATATGCTTCTATAACAAGTACCTGAAAAGTGGGAGTGTCCGTGGTGATGAGGACTAGGTAGAGATAAATGTATTCTGAGTAACTGTCTGTATGCCTTAAAGGTGCCAACTCCATGTACAGCCCAGTAGAAGGCTGGGATCCCTTCCTAAGAATGCACACATTCATACAAGGCCCACACATTCAACAGTCCCCTAGATGTTCCTGTGAAGTCTCTTTTCTTTCTCACTTTACAGAGTGAAGCATCCCACTTTCTGACATTTGGGGAGTCCAGCACCTCTCTCTTCTTTCCCGCCTGTCCTTCTGACCACTTTTGATCTCCAAGGGCCTTTGCTGTGTCTGACCAGTGCTCTGGTGCACCCTTGATCTCTCTAAGGATTAAGGACTGGTTTTGAAATCTCAACCCCATCTCTGGCTCTTGTCTTCCTGGAACTGTCGTAAGCTGGGCGCTCTGCTTTGAAGTAATTTCCTGCCACTCTCCGTTTTGAAACCCAATAATTCCCAGCTCTGCACAGCTTACCAGGCCTCCCCTTCATTGCCTATCCTATATTTTCATTTTATTCTTTACAGCAAGAAGGAATCAAGAGGCAACTTAATATTTTTGCCTGAAAATTTTATAGATCTCCCAGTTCAATAATTATATTACTTGCTATGGCTAGTATATTAAGTATTAACCTTTAATCCACACACACAAGTATCCCTGCTTCTATGCTCACATCAGATATGTTCTACTAACTCTTCCCCCTCTCATAGACTCTTTCTAGCTTCCTCAGTTCTATATGTGCTCTAAATTAAACACAGACATCTAAAACTTCAAAGTTAAGACCCACACATGCTAGCCATATGGCACAAAGTTTGTGTGGATAACCAACAACTCAGTTTGGATTTGAGGCCTGTTCCATGGGAAGGAATTCATGCCTGGTACTGTTATCCTGGTTGAAAGTCTATGTCTTAGGCAATCACAGACCCTAAAGGGAATTCTGTTGCTACTGCTGTCTTCTAAATGGACATCAAATTACCTTCTAAATATTTATCTTTATACCTATGAATTAGTGCTGCCTTTAGCTTGGCTAAAGAAGCTGTTCCCTGCTTCAGTCACAAGTTAATGCACGAGACTCATAATGGATCAAGTTTCTGAGAGTAAGTGACTATTGAATTTTCAGTTCTAAATGAGGCATTTATATCAACTGTCCTTAATCAAGGCCTGGGGAAGATTGAAGAAGCGTTTATAGGAAGAATATAAGAGCCAGAGGATGGGGAGGAAGGTGTGGAAGGCTGACTTCCTGACAGGCTCATGAACTCACTACAGCTGTGATGACTGCATAAAGACCTGCACAGAATCAAGCCAACAACTCATCAACATTCCAACAAAAACCACTGAGTGTGTTATCAAAAGCAACCCCCAAGTGAGGGCATGTTGGGGTGTCTGTAGGGAGTAGAAGGGGATTGGGATTACATGTAATCTAGGTACATTGCTTAGGATGTTAGGTGGCTCAGCAATTCAGAGAGGTTGCTGCTCTTCCAGAAGACCTGCATTCAATCCTGCACCCATTCCAGCTCCAGGGAACCCAGCACCCTCTCCTGGCCTCTATCCACCCACATGCATGAGGCATGTACTCACAGAGATACACATGCATAAAAATAAAATAAAAACAAATCTTAAGAATTACATTGTTCTCCAGAATATAACTCAGGCATTTGTCATCACCATATCTCTTTTTAAGAATATCTCCAATGTGCTCTTAAGTTCTTTAAACTAATATTTACATCTCCATATTTTAGTCAACTCTTAAATAAGTAAAAGTAAACATATCTGTTGTAAATTGTTTCTGACCCAGACTTTCAGGTCTATACTAGAGGTCTGATTGGCAGTCCAGCAGAAGCACTCACAGTCATGCAGAGTCACACAGCCGCTTACGTTAATTTTCTGCTGATTGGCCTAGGGCCCAGGCATATGACCTGCTAACTCCTTCATCTTGACTCAACCCATCTTGTTCAGTGTGCGGCTCAGTACCTTTTCTCAGAGCAGCATTTCAACTTCTTTCCCCTGCATCGTCTCCTGGAATCTCTGTGGTGTCTGTGTATGGCATCTATCTGTCTCTGTTCTGAGATGTTCCTGAGTTTTCTGAGTGTGGTAGCCCCACCCACACTTCCTGGTTGCCTTTTGGCCAATCAGCTTTTATTAAGCCCATAGGTGGAACAAATATTTACAATGACAAGAAATAGAAACAACATAACATAATCATACTACACATATCTATGATTTATACAATTACTAGTTGTATAATACATGATAATCTAATTAATTATGTGTATATCATATATATCAAAGAGAAAAATTAGCTTTTCATAATGTTTTGGGTAAACACAAATGTAGAGTGGCAAATGCAATTGCCCCATATACCCATCACTCAGCTTTAATACTAATAATAAATACTGGAATAATAGCCTTTAGTCAATACTATCCATTTTTACCTCTCTCTACCCTTCCTCTAATGTGTGTGTGTGTGTGTGTGTGTGTGTGTGTGTGTTTTACTTACCATTGGTACATCAACAAGAAGTAACTTTTAATAGCAAGCTGTCCAACAGTGAAGGTTAGATGACATCAAATGTGCTGTGTATTTTATATAACTCTCCTTTAGGTCCCCAAGTCCTTCAGAAAACTCTGCAAGTGAGTAAGAGTTTGAACAGCATAAAACACAGTGAAATAGTGCAGAAAAAATGACCTGACAGATAGGAAGTGAAAGCTGAGAAGAACCTGAGAATTCAATAGAGCAAGAATGAGAAGCCAGAACTCATCAAAATGAAAGTGACATCCTCCACCAACCCCTATACCCAGCAAGAATCAATATAACCATTGGTAAAAATGCCAGGCTTCCAACAATATGTGAGAAGAGGAGACAAGAGAATTTTTTCCTTAAATATAGGAGGAAAGGTAACTCTGAAAATCAACAGTATGTATGATGATATTTGTAAAGGATACTCCAAGAAACTGTGTTCATACACCCAGATTTATAGACGTCTATACAAACACACTTGTTTGATTTGAATATGGTCTAAGAGTGACTTCCCCCTGCAAAGTTCCGGTGTCATATCTGGATCCAAATGGGACAATGTGAAGAAGATATGGAGGTAGTGTCTAGTGAGGACTCTTATGGTAATTAGGATTGTACCTTCAAAAGGGATTAACAGTGTAGTCTTGTGACATTATCCTCTTCCACATTTCACTACTGGGTGTCATCCATCTTGGACCTTCTTCAAGCAGAGCAAGTGCTGCTACCATGCCATTGAACTTTGAGCTTTATTTATGTAGCATGTAGACTCAAGTATTTCATTATAGTATCAGAAAGCAGATTAATACACACTTATGTACTAGAATCAAAGACAATACAACAACCAAAACCTGTTATAAATGTCTATAAGATTGTGATGAAATTTGTAGAGGGATTATAAATGTTAGATCTGGCTTTACTGTATTAGTGAACCCTCAGATATGATGATGCCTATCTGCAGAGTATAGCTATGGTTATTTATTCACAAATTGCTTATAAAGAACTATTAACAATACAACAATGCACCAAAATATTGTATCCAATTGGCACAGAAAGGAGACTGTTGGTCCCAGTTTGTGGATTAAAGATGCCTCAAGCCAAGTGAAGATTGTAGTGAGGTAATAAGACTTCTGTAAGTTACAAAACCCCTTAATAAATACATCCAACTTCCAATGACTCAAATTGTTTTTAAAGCCCAGGAACTTTGTTTCTTTTATTTATACAACCAAAGCTGCAGAGAACAATGCTGTTTTATGTGCGAGATCTGTATCGTGGTTCAAACAACTGGCTTTTCTTATAACAGCACTCATGATTCAGAACTACACCTTCTGCTTATAAAACTAGGAATTTTCATTTCAATCACTAGTTACCACACTGAAGGAATACTTTATTTTTTTCTTAGATTTTTATTGTCAAATGCAGAGGGACAATATTACAGAGCAATTTCCTCTCTGCTTCCCACAGCAGTGATAAACAAAAAGTATGGACAAGCAAGAATAAGGTAGGATTGATCAGAAAACAGTCAACTTTACACTCTATAGAATTCTTGAATAAAAGCAAAATGTCTCCCTGGAATGAGTATTAACCTACTTTTGATTTCCAGACTCAGAATATTTCAATGGGTCTTATCCTAAGTCATTCAATATCTTGTTCCCTCATGAATTAGTAATTGCAGATTTAAAAGTAATAAATCATAAACTCCCAGCTGCCAATCATTTTTTTAATCTAACAGAAACAACTTAATGTTGACATAAGGTAAATGCTATTTGGTTGTATATATGACTATATATCTATATGTATACAGCCACAAACATGTGTGTACGCATGTTTAAGTGTAGGCTATAGAAATGTGTGTATATAAAGAGAAGGACACAGTAAGAAAGAAGGAAGATCCAAAGAGAAAGGGTGAAAGGCACAATGGGCACATGGTGGGTGGTCATCTCCTCTTTGAGCTTTGGGCCATACTCATCCTGGTCATGTTAACTAGAAAATCTGTTTTTTCTTTTCTTACTCATTTTCTTCCTAACATTTAAGATCCTTTCTAACTCTCCTTCACTCTAGTAGCCCCAGGCATTCTCCTTGTTCTTCGTGTCCTTCTGGAGTGTAATTTAATGCACCACATGACTTAGCATTTAACTACACATTTTTGTTACTCTCTGAATGTTCCACCTGTCAGTTTTGTCTTCTCCAAACTAAATGATACAAGGGCAAGGACTCTCAATTATCCCTATGCGTTACCATGTCTTCATGTCTTCCTTTGCTATTTCTCTCACAACTGCTAAGTTAAAGGGCAATGGCAGTTTGAAATAACACAGTGTGGTGGTCTAAATGAGAGTGACCCCCCCCCAAAAGCTAATATATTTGAATTCATGGTCCCCAGTTATTGGAACTGTTTGGGAGGATAAGGTTAAGAAATGTGGCCTTGTTGGAGGAAGTCTGTCACCAGAAATGAGCTATGAGGTTTCAAAACACTCATGCTATCCTCTACCTTCCACTCCCATACTGTTGCACCAAAATAGGATCTCTCAGCTGCTCTGGTCAACATACCTGCTTGCTGCTGGCTTCCATGATGCCCCACTATGACAGAAAATCATCGCTCTGAAACTGTAAGTCCATTTAAGTACCTTCTTTTTTAAATTGCCTTGGTCATGGTGTTTTCTCACAGCAATAGAAAAGTAAGTAAGACAAAGCATTGTCACTTACATTGTCATTTTGTGTAAGAAATTCTAACTCAGTCTTAAAATTGTAGCCCAAGATTCTTAGAATGTTTCTGTGCCTTCCAGACACCCATGCTCTCTATGAGAAACACACCACAGCTTAGTGGTTGATGCCACACTTTCTGAATTTCAGATCTCCAGTTCTCTAGTCATGTGACCTTAAATGAATATTCTCTGCCTAGATGTCTCTACCAAATAAGGACAATTGTGACATCTCACACACAGATTTCTGTGATAATTAAGTGGACTGGATTATACCTTCTATCTTGTATGTAGAAATCAGGCTATAGATGGTGAGTATTTTGATATGGATAGAAATCATAGTTTAGATGAGCAATGTGTCATCTCACACAAAAAGTTGGCTAGCATTGGTTTTAAGAGACCAAAGTTCTTTAAAGTTCAATCTCTACAAGTTATGTAATCTAGCTAAGATATAACTGGAAAGCAATGACAGAACTTAAAAGGAACAAAGTTAATTCTGAACACAGAGCAAAGATGCTTAAGGTTAGTTTATGACAAAAGCCTAATATTTAATATTCTTTCCAATAAACATCTCTTTTCAGATACTAACTGGAAAATGTTTATATCAGATTAACAAGATCAAGTTGATTGTAAGAGTATTCATCCTGAAATCCAAGTCAGTGTTCTGGAATTAATCTGCCTAATACCCTAAAACTGTGTTGTTAAGATGACTGAAATGAAGCTTATACTGCGAAAACATATTTAGTAAGCCTATATGTGCACATTTATATACAGTGCATAATTTTGTATATTAATATAGTCATAAATTTATTGATCTATAAAGAGCAAAATATCTGTATATATTTGAAATTTGGGATAAAAAAAAAAAACAAAAATAAAAACTAGGCCAAGATGTGAAAGTAAAAATACTCTCTTTGAGGACAGTGCAGTATTACACCATGACTGCTCTCTGAGTTTTGGCATCTGGGTGATCAGACCTAACCAATTTGCTTTGCTGCCATGGACCAATCATGAAGAGTAGAGGGGGGAGCCAGCACAATATAGATTTTTAAACTCCAAATACATTAGTAGAAATTCCACTTTCTAATAAACTATTTTCAAGATCAAGTTCTTTGTGAAGGAATGAGTTCATTCATCTATTAAGAAGCTTAAGAATCACACAGGCCTGTTTTAAAGCTGAATTCTGACACTGGGAAGTCATTTAGCTCCCCCGACAGTTTTCTCCAGAGAAAGAACAGAAATGATCATAATTTCCACGCTATCAGTTGGAACCCTGAATTGTGTGGTTCCACAGCAGAGATCCACTTAATGTAAAGGGCACAATATCTGCCATTTCCCATGCACCTTATACATCTGTTGACCTCTTGAGAGCCTCACTATGAGACATGGTATTTATGATCAGTTATAAATATGCCTCATAGCTGTATCATAATTTAATATCCTATGTTAATATTAACCCCTGAAGTATATTTTATAAAGGTTACTTAGCATATATATAAGAGCAAGCATTTATAAACTTCATGTATTATTAATGACAAGTATTAACTTCACCTGTTTTAGTCTTATAATTATGAAATGAAAACTCAAAATTAGGAAGTCATTTTTCTAAAGTGTATTTAGTTAATGCCAAAATGAAACAAACTTGGCCATTAATAATATTAACATAATAGTGTTTTATTATTTTTTTTATTAATTGAACAAGACAATTCAATTCATTGCTACATTTTATGTATATATTTTATGTAGTTCATGCATCTGTCCCCTCCATCACCCTCTCCTGCCCCCTTTCCTCTCCTTTTGGAACTCTTTCTTGAATTAGTTTCCATGTTTTGATTTGAATTTTTAAATCTAATTTTTTAATATAAACTAAAACATGCAGTAGTTGTATTTCTGAGTGTGCTTTATTTTCTGATCATGATAATCTCCAGTTCTACAAATTATCCCACAGTCAACAAATTTTGTTTTTCAGGGCTGAGTAGTGGTCCACTGAGCATTATTACTCTTTCTATCTCTATCTCTCTCACCACACACACACACACACACACACACACACACACATGTTGAACTTATGTCCACTCATCTGGTGGCACTTAAACTGATGCTAATACTTGGCTACTGTGAGCTACCCACTCATTTCTATATTTTTCTTATGCTTCCTATTTTTCTTCTCTTTTTGCTGTGGAAATATGTTCTGAGCTGTTGCAAATATTTGTTCCTCCTACTAGTTTAACAAAAAGGTGATTGACCAAAAGTCAAACAGAAAGTATGGACAGGGCTACCAGACTAAGAAAACTGTGGGAACGAGATGATCAGAACAGAGACGCCTGAGAGACACCAGTGGAGACACAGAGGAAAGAAGACAACCATACCTCTTTGAGAAAAAGGTTCCAAACCACATGGCTAAATAGATCAATGGAAATAGATTGACTTAAGATGAACAAACTAGCTAGCAATATGTCTGAGCCATAGGTCAATCAGCATAAAATCAATATAAGCCTTTGTGTGGTTTTGGGGGGGCAAAGTGGCAGCAGGGCTGAAAGTGGATCTGAACCTCAGGGTTAGGCCCAAAAGACTGGTCAGAAACTTATTATTACATCTTTTGGGGTCAGTGGCAGCTCTATGGCCTTCCATTTAATGCTGTAAGACCTGGTTCTTTGTCTCTTTCCTGCCTGTGACATAAGCTACTTTTGACTCTGAGGTTGCAGTGTCGTGAGTGCCTTTCTCTGCCCTGTCTGTCCACTGAAATTCCTTAAATACCACCACCGAAACTTACTGCTGGAGAGTCACCTCCCAAGGTTGTGTCTCTCATTCTTGGTTTTGTCATGTTAATATCTGCCCCTTGACAACCACCTGCTACACATCCCATGATATATTTCCCTGGCATCTTTACGTCAAATGGATCAAATCATTTGCTTATCATTTGAAAGTTTGACAAGAAAGTTTTATTTAAAAAGAAAGAAATCATTTCTGAGAGCTTTGGATGTCGTTGAGTAGCAAAGTACTTGCCTGGCATGGACCAGACCCTGGATTTGATCTTCAATACTAGGAAAATAAGTTTCAAAGCAAGCCACTAGCCACTAAAAAATAAAATAAATTACTTCTCTCTGTTTATAAAAGAAAGTCCAAACTGTTTCTACCCCTGGTTATTTTCTCTTTTACATATCACCCATAAAGCTTTAAGGATAGCAGAAAAAATGTAAGCAAGATGAAGTTATGTTGGGTGGAGAAGTCCTTTTTCTACCCCCCCCTCTCTCTCTCTCTCTCTCTCTCTCTCTCTCTCTGTGTGTGTGTGTGTGTGTGTGTGTGTGTGTGTGTGTGTGTTAAAGGCATCACACCTAAAGCTCCAGTGATTATTTTACTTGATCCAGTCTGGCTCAGAGAAAGTTGTTTTTCACAATGATTTCACAAACCAAAAGAAAGTATCTTCTTCCTTTGGTGCATTTTCAACCTATTAAAGAAGAAAATAAGAGCAACAACTGATATAACCACACGAGAGACATAGCTGGTCCTGATGCTGCTGAAGGGCCTTGGCTCTCCTACTAAGATGCCAAGACAGATTGCATAAGGTCTTAAAGATACACGCACACACACACACACACACACACACACACACACGAATGTACGCATGCAAGTACACACAGCATCCCTTTAACTCTTCATTGAGACTTGTTTTTCTAAGTGAAGAGTAATTAAGTCACCAGACAGACGTTCCTGGTGAAACTTATTAGAACAACTAGAAATACAGGAAGAGGAGGAGAAGCAATGCCTTACCCACTCCCATTCAGAAACATTTCCTGAACCTTGGACAATGTATACAGCAAACTCGACAAGTTTTGTTCTTCCAACTCAATTTGAATAATATGCTGCCATGAGACCTTGCTATATTTGTTAATATCTCTCATAGAGAAATTTACTAAGCTTGGCATGTAACATCAAATCCTACTATTCTTTCCAAGTGCACTCTAGACTCGTTCTGGGATCATTACTCCTTCTCCCATGCCTTAATCCAGGCCAGTGCCATTGCATGGGAATACTAGACACAGAGGTGCAAAAATAGGGGAAACCTTGGACAGCATTTACCCCAACACCTTCTGTAAGTGAGATCCCTGAGATCAGGAGCTTAAGAAGCAAATTTTTGAAAATAAATATAGAACACAGATCTACTATTCTTCACCACATTGTTTACTTTTCCCCTTTGATTTTATATGTTGAAAATCCTTCCCAATTATCAAGATTAAATACAAATAATACCTGCTCTATAATGCCCAAACAGCAACAATTTATGGCTCAGGATGCTTGACAGTGTTCAGCCCATTGAGCTGTTGAGCAGGCTAAGGGTAATGAAACTCTAGTGACATGGTCCAGGAAATGTCCTTCCAAATAGGAAGTCCTCTGCATGTAAAGCAAAAGACCACACTAAAGAAAATATAAAGCAATATATGGAGAATAGATTAAGTCCTAAGTGAATATATTATTGTTAACATGAGCATGGCCATATCAAGTATCCCAATGCCTCAAATCCATGGTAATGGCAAGACCTTCCCTGCTCAGGCTCAGAGGAATGGCAAAGGCTTCCCCAGGATCAGCACAGATATTAATATGGCCTTCAGGTAAAACCATATATACAGAAAGTATTAACTCTGGATTTCTTTCTTCTCCAAGGTGACTGCACCACTGCAAACTGGCTCCCCTACAGAGACCTCCTATGGACATGAACTGGTTCATCTGCTGCTGAGATGCCTGGCTGTTGTTGTGTCTCCATAAGAGTCCTCTACCTACACAAGTCCAGTTTTTCTGTATGTGTTTCTTCATTTCTTGTTGTCTGGTTAGGCAGATATCAGTAGCAACCTGAACACTTCAGCATTAAATCCACAGTATGGGATGTACTCAAAAGCATCATTCACAATGCAATGCATTCTGGTATTAAAGGAAATGTCTCCGTGTAGATTTCAAGATTTGCTTTTTAAAATTCCATTTCACCTCTTTTTTTGAAGTCTTTCCTTTAAGAACATGGACTTTTTGAATCACTGTAGAGACTGATTAACTAGAGCTTAAATGATTGAGTTTGGGAGCCCATGAATATCTTTACAATACAAGCATCCATACAGTAGTTCAGAAAGGCTTTTGGCCATGGAGAGTTAGTGAGCTAAGCTGTAAAAGAGTTAGCCAGTCTTTGTTAGTGGATGTTTAAATGTAAAACAATCCATCTCTTCAATTCTTCTGCTTGGGTATGCTGCTTATTAAGTAAATGTTTATTATACTAAATTCCATTTCAGATTGAAGGGGAAGGGTGTGACTCTGAGAAGCAAGAATTTCACATATTTCTCACATATGGGGTTATGTTAAAAGGGACAAAAAACTTTTTCATTTTAACTATATTTTATATGTATCAAAGGAAGATTTAAAGAGTAAAATTTAGTCCGAAGGAATAAAAAAAATTCAAAGAAAATTCCTCTAAGAGAACCATAGTAATTTTTAAAATGAGAAAGGATAGGTAAAGAGAAAGGAAAGAATAGTTAAAAGGGTCTTCAAATATTACTCCAGGTTAAGAGGGTCTCCTGATCACATGTGAGTGCAAGGCCCTGAGCTCAAATACCAGCACCACATAGAAGGTGGGCATAAGCAAACACACTCCACACTGTGTGTTGCAACAACAGGAGGATGGCTGGGACTTGCTGCCTTCCAGTTTTCTATGTACAGTGACCAAGGGATTTGACAAAATGTCCCCTTCTGTTCTACACACACACACACACACACACACACACACACACACACACCCCTCTACTTCCCCATTTTTTAAGATTTAAAAAAAGTAAAGAAGATGGTAATGAGCCTCCCTTTTTTTTTTTAGCATAAAGACTCATGACCTAAATATTTACCATAGCCAGTGTTTTGTGGCCTTAGGGATGAGTAGATATTTAGACATCTTGTTAAAGTCAGTTCATTTATGCTGTGTAAAATGTAACTATTAAGTATTTGCTGTGACATCCTATCTTGGAAATAGAAGAAAATTAAAGTTGGTCACAAATAGTTCCCATCTTCAATGTGAGCATGGGTTCGGACAGTGTAGATGGCTCTGGTTTTGTTTTTTTTTGTTTGTTTGTTTGATTGGTTGTTTTTTGTTTGGTTGGTTGTTTTGTTCTTGTTTTTTGTTTTTTACTGAAATTGACTTTTTAATTTTTTTAAAGAAACCTTTATTTATTTATTTATATGTCTAGGTGTTTGCCTGGAACTGGAACTATAGACAGTTGTGAGCTGCCATGTGGATGCTGGGAATTGAACGCCGGTCCTCTGGAAGAGCAGTCAGTGCTCTTAACCACCAAGCCATCTCTCCAGCCTCTGGACTTTATTTTATATTTATCATATAGTCTGTTTTTTTAGAACTATTTTTTTATTTTTATAGACTAAAGTCTCATTTTTTATCCATGTATCCCCTTGTTCAAACTTCCTTCTCCCTCAGACCCCTCCCGGTCAGTCTCTCTTCTCCCCATCCCTCTATTGCCTTCCCAGAAAGGGCAAGAGGTCCCAAGGTGGATTAGTTCAACATTCACTCCAGGAAAGTCCAATCTCCACATCCTAATATCAATACTGGGTTAGGTGTTCCTCTGGAGGGAATGGGCTCCTTGATCTGAAGCACCTTGCCAGTCCAAGGTGCCTCAGGTCTCAAGCTGTTCAGTGGTTGTGGTTTGCAGCTTGGGTGCTCTTTGCTTTTTGTTTAAAGTTTACTAATGAGTGAGTGCATCCCCTGCTTCTATTTCTGGATTTGTGATACCTCACTCAGGAGGATATTCTCCAAATCTATCCATTTGCCTGCAAATTTTAGGATATCATTTTTTCTTACTGCTGAGCAGTACTCCATTGTGGAGATGTGCCACCGTTAGCTAATCCATTCTTCAGTTGAGGGGCATCTAGGTTGTTCCCAGGTTCTTGCTATTACAAATAATGCTGCTATGAACATAGTTGAGCTAATGCTTTTGGAGTATGAATGTGCATCTTTAGGGTATATGTCCAAGAGTGGTATTGCTGGATCCTTAGGGAGATTGATTCCCAGTTTTCTGAGAAACTGCCATACTGCATTCCAGAGTGGCTGAACAAGCTTACACTCCCACCAACAATGGAGGAGTGTTCCCCTTGCTCAGTATCCTCTCCAGCACTGGCTATCATCTGTGTTTTTAAGTGGATAGTTTCTGGTCCAGGCTTCTGAGTCCTCAATTCTCTTCCACAGGGAAGACAAGGTCTGAATGAGAAGATCACTTTCTCTTCATCATATCACTTCTTTATTTTTCAAAAAAATTTTTTTTAATTTGGTCCAAATGCATGGATTTTCTTTGATTTCATCCTCATAACATTGTATGAAATAAAACTTGGGATGGTCTTAGAATCTTACTGCCTTGCTTAAAATGTTGCCACATTTCAATCACATTTATTTGACCTTACACTTACACTAAAACTAGCTGAGCTTGACAGTGGTGGTACACAACTTTAATCCCAGCACTCAGGAAGCAGAGGAGACAGATCTCTGTGAGTTCGAGGCCAGCTTGGTCTACAGAGTTACTTCCAGAACAATCAGGGCAGTTACACAGAGAAACCCTGTCTTTAAAACCAAACCAAACCAAAACAAAACAAATAAACAGGAACAAAAATGAACCAACCAAACAAACAAACAAATAAAAAATTAGTCAAAAAGAAAAAAACTAGCCAAACAAGAATTAATATTCTAAAAGGTAAGTTGAACCCCAAGACAAACTTAAAAACATCCCAGACAAAATTTTATCAGAAAGTTCACTTCCACAAAAGTTATTAGTAGCAAATAAGCTGGCATTTGAACTTCTTCTCCCCCCACAACTTAAATGCAAACTCTGGAAGAGGAAAAGTGTGTTTATGATCTTGGTAAAGTTTACAAGGCCCATTATGGTTCGTGGTGCTCATTAGGTGCTCATGGTACATTCTGATGGATGAATGAGTGAGTGAGGAGGTGAAATAAGGATTTGTCCTCACTCCATGGAAATTTCTACGCGGTAAATGCTCCACAAAGCTGAGGAATGACCCAGTAATGTACAATCCAAGAAAAAGAAAAGTATGTGATTGCCAGACTGAGGGAAAGCACTGCTGGCAAGGTGTGTCATGGTTTGGATCTTAAATGTCCTGTGAAGCTATTGAGAGGAGGCAGGGCCAGCACGGAGGAAGTTAGAATGCTTACTCTCACCTCTTCCTGTCTGGGTCTTTGCTTTCCGGCTGTAGGTCTCCTTTGTCACAAGTACCTACCTCACTGTACTATATTGCCACAGACAAACCATCAGTTACTAAAATCTCCAGAATCATGAGCCAAAATATATCCTTTTTCTTTATACATTTATTTTCTCGGGTATTTTATCACAACGATGGAAAGCCAACGCTGAAGAGATGCAGCTCATAAGGCTACAGCATTAACGTTCAAGTGATGTCTTAGGAGATTCGGCTTCCTCAGAGGTGCTTCCTGCACGGGAAACCTCACCACTAAAAGCTATTGGTCAATAACTTGACTCCAAGGATATTTGTCCAGTGTACCAAGTGGTGCTATCTGATTCCGAAGAGTCAACGGGATTTATTGCCAAAGATTCCTTTGCAGAAGTTAGAGGACATGTTATTCTCGCAGCCTGCTCTTCTTGGTGAGAGGCTGAAATAAACACATAGTTCCAAACCTGCACTCACTGGCTCGGAATTCTTTGAGACTCCAGTTACAAAATCAGTCAGAAGAGCGGTGTGACCTCCAGGAAAGCTCAGGGTTGGAACTCTTAGGAGAGTAATCTCAAGATGAATATTTTCCCTATTTAAAACAGATTTCATCTAAAAATAGCAGCAACCGCCTCGACTTATCTTAGAGCTAGGGGCTTAAAAAGGAGGGATTAAACCCCTAAAGTGCAGACATTATACAGCCCGTGGAGTTGCCATGGAAGGCGCAGACTACAGAGGTAGTGTTTCTCACTTGGCCAGTATGCCTCATTTTAGCAATAAAAGGTGTGATTAGTTTGACCCTTTTGAAGCAACAAACAGAAGTTTGCTACTTTCAAGTATTCATATTCTGGCATTTAATACCTTTCAAGGGCTTAAAGCATTCCAAAGGTCACTGATTCCTGTGCTGAAAAGTCCCACTTATTATTAACATTTTGTGGGGGAAACGAGGGATTTAATTGACATTACCAAGGTCATCAGCAAAACAGCGAGGAGCCTGAGAGCGAATCCTTTTTATTTCCAAGTGTTTTAAAAGTTGGCTCATGTAAGAGTGAAAAAAAAAGTATGATGAAAGGTAGCTTAGGGGATGAAAAAGAGAAGCCTTGTCTTTCAATGCCTAGAGGTTTGTGTGAGCTCCAAAGATGAAGATTTTATTTTAGGCTTAGAGCTTAACGCATAATCTTCACCTTTTCCTAGTTACATTCTGAACTTGAAGGATTACATGAAACAATCACAAAAGCACTGTTTTATGACATTCACCTGTTTGAGTCTAATTTGTTAAAGGGAGAGTCATAATTTGACAGCATATTTAAATAGCAGTGTTTCTGTGAGGTACATACATTTAGAGGCCCTTTCTGTATCATAGCACTTACTGAGTCAATGCTTACTGCAAGCTTGCAAGGTGCTGAGGTGATCACATTTAATCTTTATAAATCACTGTCACAAAGATGCTATTGATATTAGGTCCAGTTTATTTACTTCACGTGTGTATGGACCTATGCAGTGTGTGTATGTGGTATACACACGGGAGTCTGTGCAATATATATGCTTATGCACATATGAAAAGACCTAGAGATGATGCTCAGGGTTTCTCTCTATCATGCTTTGTCTTATTCCTTTGAGACAGGTTCCCTCTGAACCTGATGCTTGTCTGACACCCAGTAAGCCCCAGCAATCTTCCTGCTCCAACCCCACAGGCTGAGGTTATGAGCCTAGCTTCTTTCATAAATGTGAGGATCATAACTCAGGGTCTCCCATTTGAGGAACAGACTCTTAACCATTGAGGCATCTGTATAGCCCCCATTTCAGGAATGGATATAAAAATGTTAAATGATTTCACAAGGTCACAAATGTAGTGAGGGTTAGAAGCTAAATGCAAATGAGCTGAGTGTTTGTACAAGATGAGACACAACAGACCAGCATGCTAATCAACCCTGCAATCCTTGCAAAGGTTGCTTTTCCGTCTCCAGGAAAGTCTCTTTCTCAGGTAGTTTATTTAGTGGAACAATGATGGCGGCAGCTTTAAGAGAATGTTGATTCAATTTCATGTTAGTTTTTATTTCTTGAGTTTTCCTTATTTCAGTGATGTCCTCCATTGGCCTTATCTCTGGGCTGTTCTACAGCTTAGAGACATGGCAGCCAAGTGAATTCAAATCCTCCTGTGACTTCACACAGGATTTGATGAGGGCATATGTGTATGATTCTTCAAGCCTCTTTTCACACTGTATTCAGTAAATGGTCCCCAAAGTCTTTGTTATGAATGTTTCATTGAAAGGTAAAATGAATTTGGAAATTAGCCCAAACTTCTCAATTTACAACTTGTGAGAGTGAGCCTGAGAGAAATTGATTATTTTTCTTCCTCCAGATTGAGCTCAGGGCCTTGCTGAACCACATACCCCAGTCCTTAAGTGAATTTAAGATGTCTGCCACCTAGTTCCCCAAAGGATGCTAATCAACCTATGCAAGTCAGGTTGCAGGAGTCCTGTGAATCTGTTCAGCTTCTGCCCCAGCTATCTCAAATTGATTCACACATGACTGATAGCCTCTGACACCAGATTTTCCCATGTTTAATTAGAGTCACAGAGAGACACAGGGGGGACTGGGGCCCAGCTAATGTGAGCAGAGTTCCTAATTGTCATATGTGTTTTCTCCTATTGTCCAACTTGAATCATGGCATTTTATCTTAGCTCTGAAAGGTACATGTGGTAGGTGAATATAATTGGTCCCCATAATCTCACAGGGAGTAGCATTATTAGGAGGTGTGGCTTTGTTGGAGTGGGTTTGGCCTTGTTGGAGAAAGTTTGTCACTGTGGAACTGGGCTTTTAGGTTTCCTATGCTCAAGATACCACCCAGTGTGTCAGTCAACTTCCTGTTGCTTACAAAATTTAGCTCCCAGTCATGATGATAATGGACTGAACCTCTGAAACTATAAGCAAGTCACCCCAATTAAATGATTTCTTTATAAGAGTTGCCGTGGTCATGGTGTCTCTTCACAGCAATAGAAACCCTAAAACAGTCACTGAGGCTGTTTCCTTGACTTCTGACATTTGCTGCAAGCTTTAAGTAAGCCTATCTGTGCTCCTTAGGCCTCTGTGAGTATCTCCTTAGGGTTTCCCACAGGGAGAGTCTCTCCCTCTCTCTCTCCCTTTCTCTCTCTGTCTCTCTCTCTCCACTCTCCGTCCCTCCCTCTCCCAATCTCTCCCTCCTCCTATCTTCCTTTGGGGATTTAATCATTAATATGAATAAGTATATAGATGACTTGCTGAGCCAAACCTGAAGAAGGTACATAGATAAGAGCCCAATAGATGAATATATCAGGGTAAATCAGGTTATGATGAGGTTCAGATGATGGAGTGAAAGGAATATAATTAAATTTATTAAGGAGAGTTTTCAATTCCTGGGGTGGGATGCACAACTCTCTCTGCTAAAGAATAGTATAAAGCTACTGAATAGGATTGGGTTTTGGGTGAGGTGAGGGTGTAGCCTTGTGTGTTAGGGGCATAAATGTCTGACTCAGAGAAGAAGAAAATGTGCAAGGGCTTATGGGATTTGACATAAGACATTCAGCATGTGACTTCCCAATGATCCTTTTATCTTGGGCAAATGTACAAGTGATTTTCAGAACAACAAAAATCTAGTAGTGAAGCAGCATAGGAACTTGATGGGCATAATCTGAGTGCATTACGCTGTACATGTGTACAATATTGCCAAAAGACAAATTAATATTGTAAAAAGTTGGTTTTCACTTTATTAAGAGACCCAGTTCAGTTACCAGTGAAAATAACTCAAGGATTTTGAACTCAAAAGACCCAAGTAGAACTGCAATTGCAATAGAGATAGATAGCTATCTGTTCCTGTAATGTCTTTACTACGTGGGGTTGTTTGTTTGTTTGGTTGGTTGAGGCTTATTAGAGTAGATGCCAGATGACATTATCCTCATGAACTATCACTTCTCAACTAAGGGAAAAATACCATAAAATAAAAACCTAAAATCCTGTCTGTTTTTGGTTCTGCTAGTCCTAGCACACTATGTAGGGACTTTTCCTTTCTGTATATTAGAGTGAGCGTGAATCTGATCCAATGTTTGATAAGAACAGGAGGTGACTTCACAATATTTGACAATATGAAGCATTATTGAAAAAAACTAGATGTATTTGTTCTGGGAAAACAGAACCAGAGCTTTCAGCAATTGCAGATCCTCAGTCAGCCTGACATGGTTTAATAGACGAGGAAATCCTGTAATTCCTGGGTCAGATACAAAGGACATGCAATGGCTGTAACTTCTTGTCCAGGACAACTCTATGATGTTTGGAACTATGTATGCACACACCGTGGATTGCTTGATCAGAGAGGAATCTTGAATTTGGTAAATATCAGTCTTTTATATTGGGTTGCAGGCAACCCTGCTCAATCATTTTTCTTAGAGAGATAGATACCATCTCAAAGCAAATCTCTTCGCAAAGGAAAGCATCTTGCCCTTTGCCAGAAAACACTCAGAGGTATAGGCCTGCAGAGAGTGGGCTTTCAGGAGTAACTACATCTTAAGAGCAGTCACGTGAAAGCATAATAGAAATCTCTGTCATACCAAAGGCAGAACAAGATCCACTGATGAAAAGCACAGGAAGAAGCATGCCATCTGATAGGGGTGTGCTTTATACATAGCAGAGCAAAAAAGAAATGCAATGGATGCCTTAGGAAGTTAGGTGAGGTCAGGAAGAAGACAGCCCGTCCTTTGTCACTGGTTATTAAGGGAAAAATTCATGTAACAGAGAAAGTTAATAGTTTCACAGGCTTTTTCACAGGCTTCTTTCCGCCTTCAAATTAACAGAGAAGAAAGCAAAGTGCAGTTGCACCCCCATATTGAAGAAAGACCCCCCAGTAGAAGCTTAAGGCTCCAGATAGTCCTGAGTCTCCCATATACTGAAGTTTTCCCCCATGTTTGCATGACTGTGATAAGTTTTAATTTATAAATTAGGGCCATTAAATGGTCAACAACAATAGAATAAGTATAAAGACATGTGACCTTTAAAAAAATGATGTGAATGTAATCTCTCTGTTTACTTCTGGAATTTTCCATGTAATATTTTCAGACTGCAGTTGATCATTTGCCACTCAATGGCTGAAAGCAAACTTCAGCAGGGGGTGGGGGGGTGGGGGGGTGGGGGGTACTGCTGCAGCAAAGAAGAAAGGCAGATCAGAGAAGGCTAAAGTTTGCTTTCAAACTCTAGCCGCTTCTTGCATGGTAAGTGTTCTGACGCTCTGGCTGGGTCCCCAGAGCACCCAGACTTCCCTTTGATGACCCAAGGACAGGACAGTAGCCACAGTCTCTGTGAACACTGTTGGAGTCTCCCTTGTCTGTCATGCCCCCTTCCTCTAAGAAAACCAGCTCAGACATCTGTTTGCATTAAAGAAACCTTGAAGCCTTAACCTAGACTGATTAGTCTGTAGTTTAAGAAAGAATCTTTGCAGAAGAATCTCTTGAAATCTAACTGGAAATGACGCTGGCACCTAAGCTCCAGGATATCTAAAAATAATACCTGAGCTGAGGGACTTCTTTTTCCAAAATAAGTGTTTCCATGTGGTAGAAAGAAACTAAAATTGAAACGTTCAGTCAATCAGCAAATGAATATTTCTATGCATGGATTTATCATCTGGTCTTTTGGTCTGAATGGTTCTCGATAACACACACACACACACACACACACACACACACACACACAGTGATGTGACACTGGGCAGAATGACAGAACCCAACCCATGAGCGAAAATAAAAGAAGTGAAACCAGAGATAAGGATGCATTTTAAATCCTATGCTCGTGGTCCTGCTACAGGACCTGGTCCTCTGCCTCTTTTTGTGTAAAGTAAGATGCCCCAGATGAGCAACAACCATCTTTCTTTGTGGTTCTTGAGGTTGTCAAGAACCCATGAAATTTTACTGCCTTCAAAACAGGAATAAGCTGAGCCTTCTGGGGTTGATGATAGGGATTGGGAGAAAGGGGAAATCTCTTGAGAAATAAGCTTTAAATGAAAGTCCTCTTCTTCTAAACAGTATATTTACAGGACCATCAATATAGATATTGTAAAAGCCTGTGGGATAGAGGATCTTAGAGGACTTTAGGACTCTTTGGGATGTGGCTTGAGTATTCATTCGTAGCAGGAAACTGGAACAAATTTCTGCTCTACAGTAAATCCAGCAGGGCAGTCCAATGCTAAAAACAAACACACAGATGACAATAAAAAGCACCTTGAAAAGGGACCCAGACTGGCTACGTCCTGGCTCCTACAGCCAGAGCAACTGCAGTATAGGAAGGGCTCACATCAATGGAATGGACATTTGCCTGCAAATCTCATTTTTCCCTTTTCAGAAACAAGACATGTGGATAAAGCATAGAGGACTATTTTTCAGGCAAATAATCTGTTTAGGTATAAGCCAGGTTGACCCTGGATTGTGTGTCCAGTGCTTTGGGCACCAATTCTGGAAACTTCAATATGAATCAATAAATAAGACATCTACCTCAGACTTTGCATAGTCCTCTGCAGCTTACAATACTTCTGTAAAATAATCAGGTTTCTGTATGTTTTGCACATCAATTCTGAAAATTGACATCCTGAAGCTCTGAACTACAAGGTTCATATTTTAATTATTTATGGAGAATTCCTTTCAGCATAGCAAATGCATCAATAAACTAAAAATCTGAAAGCATTTGAGTATCACACCATGCAGTGAGAATAATACAAAGGAAACTTCTATAGATTTATTTTTTCTACATATATAAATATCTACAGGATCTAACTTTTGCTTCCTAAAATTGTGTATCTTCTCTACACTTTAATCTTTGAAATTAGAGTTCCTGGTACAGGTATGCTTATGAACCCAACACAGGAGTTGATTTCATCTTGTTCATACCATAAGTTCAACATGTTTTATGCCTGTTTATGTTTTAAGAAGGTTCTTGGAGGAAGAGATGTTGTTCTAAAACTTGGGGTGTCCTGAACTATGGTCTTGTAATTTAGAGCTCAGACTACAAATGGCACTGTTATATTTCTTTCTGAATCAAAAAGCGAATCTGAGTGACCTTGAGAAACATTTTTTTCCATCCTGAGATGCAGATCTACATGATAAAGGTCAGCTCATTATAAATACCTTGTAAGATAGGCAATGCTGCCCTGTAACTCCTGGAACCAGAAAGGAGGGGGCTGGTGGCTTGCCTGACATTTTGAGAATGTGCTTCTTACCCCAAGAAGCTGGGAGCTATTATGAGTGAGCATGTCTCAGAAAGGACCAATTTACTCTGAAGAGTCCAAAACTTTGTATCACTTGTTATGGTTCTCTGGCTCTGGACAGAGGATAGAAATAGGTACTCAGTGAGGGCAATGGAACAAGAAATTGAAATGAAAAGAAAAATAGAATGTGTAAGAAAGGGAGAAAGGCTATAAGAGCAGGCTTGAGGAAGCCCAGTGAGCTTGGAGGCAATGTCTGGGCTCAGAGACACCAAACAGGGTGGGTGGATATTTCTGTCTATTTCTCTTATAGAAACAGAAGTTGGGGCTGCCCCAAGGAAGGGGACAGAAGCTGAAATTATCAGAAAGTTCTTTATGTCATTTTTCTTATTATGAATCTAGTGGAAATGCCTATAGATTCATAATAAGATTCCCAGCTCTACCTTTGTCTCTCATAAGGATAGCTGCTTCTCCACTGTCTATCCCAGCCAGGCCCTCCCAGTCCAAACTTTCTCAGCCATTCCACCATCTCCTTATTCTCTACCCTGCCCTCCTCCCCTTCTTTGAAGATGTCCACTACACCTCTGTCCTCATAGCTCAAGTTCTAGATTGTGTTCAAACACTAACTTACTGCATACAGCTTTGTACCAACACCTCAGCTGTGAATTACCACTCAGGGCAACTGTCTCTTAGAACACTATCTTCACTGACTGTTTCTGCTCACATCCATCACTACCCACATTTTATCCTCTGGATCATTATTAATTCACATCTATAGAAGGAAGCCATAGGATGGAAGACTTCAGTTTATGCAGAGGAGACACTGAGGACTTGGGAGAATCTCAGGTAGAATTTTGAGAGCTATTCTTTGTTTGTTTAATATGGCTTCAGATTTACTATGTACCTGAGACTGCTATTGCTTCTTAAATTCTTCCATATTGTTTGACAGATTCTTACACTAGACATATGGGACATTTATAATACAAATCAGAATAATTCAGCTTCCCAGATGATTCTGAGTTTAGGGTTAGGGTTTCAACAATGGATCACAGACTTTTCTTCCACTTAATCATCTAGCCAGGCTTGTGATATTTTAATATATGCATATTGATAGTATCATTTCCCTCTCTTGAACCTCCTGCCCCTTCTTGGATCTCCTTCCTTTCTCCCACAACCACCTTTAGGATAGGCTGTATCATGCCAGATATTCTGTAGGCACCCTTTATGAAAGGATGGTGGGAGATGGGAAGACTTTCCTTATGTTCTCTTCTCTTTTGGGAAGATATTACCCATTCAGTACCATGCACCAGCAGCACACTGATCTCAGCAAAATGAAAGGATACATATAGTGCTGCATTTTGAAAATGTTTATTTAGTATCTATATACACATATAGACCAAATTCCTTTAAGAACAAAACCTTGAAGTTTCCCTTGTAATTCATTAGTTCTATCCAAAATGTAAAGACAATAAATTCAAATTATATATCAGAGTATCTCTATGGGTTAGCCATAGGAATGCACAGATTGGATTAGGCTTGGCCATTTCAAAACTCGGTCAACTTTTGAGTTTGATGTTATTTAAAAATGAAAATGATAGGATTCTCATTCAAAGTTACCAAGTAAATAAGTGTTTCCAAAGCCTATCATTGCTTCTGAGTGTTCCCTGCTTTGAGAGAAAAATAAGTGTCCACTTGTGGTTGGCTCTACACTGGCTTCCTTACTTTATCTAGGACCTAAGTGTGCACAAAATTAAACTGAGAGGCACGATTTGAACAAGGTGGTCTCTTCTTGGCTTTTCTTCTGACTCAAGTCAGATTTTCTCTTATGGTTTGTTCTCTGTTCTGAACAGAGATTCCTTCAGTTGATAGCAAAGTCTAGTGTTGCTGTTCTTGGTTTTCCAATCACATCTTCAACAATATTCATTCAGTGAGTAAACACAAATGTCTGTACCTTCCTACTTGGTAGTCATCAATATAAGCTTTTCATTATCCTCAAATAAGACATCTTTAACACAATAGCATGTTTACGAAATGATGGATCATTGTCCTAGTGCCAGAGATGGTTAAAATTTGATTTGTTGAGAACATTAGCAAAAAGAAAGCTTTGCTCTGACACACAGCACTTTGCCTTCTTAGGAGGATGGCATACTCTGTCCCTGCTAAGCAAGAGCATGATCAAACTGCCCTTTCTCTAGGCCCTCAAGACCATCAGCCCAAGTTGAGGTTGGCATGCTCCGATAGGGGTCTAGAAGAATCCGGAAGCACCTGACGATGAGGATGCCCAAAAATATAAACAACAAAATCACAAAAACAAATGTCGTTTTCTGTTCCAGAGACATGCTAGAATCTGATAAGTTCCCAAGGGGTACCAGGGGTGAAGGGATGGGCTGTCCTCCATCCATCATCCAGGCAATCCAGAGCACAGAATTTCCTGGTTCCCCTTCTTCCATCATCAGTTTGCAGAGATCATGGTGGCTGCTCCCTGGAGAAGCTTCATCATCTTCAGGGAGAGAGAGAGAGAGAGAGAGAGAGAGAGAGAGAGAGAGAGAGAGAGAGAGAGAGAGAAGGAAAGAAAGAAACTATCAGAAAGGGAACTCCTTTTGTTAAATCACAGTTATACTTCTCAGATGCAGTCTATAAGCCAACTTCCCTTTACACCAGAGAGACTTAATTCTTTATAACTACAAAGAATAAAATATTCTCTTTGCACTAAATTACCAAATTGTCCTTAGAGTGGCCACCTGGGACCAGGAGGAATGGGCAGAGAATGCATGGACAACAAAGAAAATAACTATGCAAACTAGGGTTGATTTTGACTTGCACTGTTAATTTGATGTGCGGCCTCTCTGCCCAGGACTCCTTCAGTTCCATACAGGAATGCTCTCCTCACAAAATTATGATAATCTTGTCAACCAATGGTTGAGCAACACCTGTGTGTCAGCGCTGTAATACACTTAACACCCATGAGTCATAAAAACAGGTCCCTTTGCAACCCCAGTGCAAGGAAACTGTGACCAGAAAAGGTGTTTAATACAGAAATTTTCAAAGTGTTGGGCGCTGGGCTGTAGATTCTAGTTTCATTTTTGCTGGTAAATGTGTGTGGGACCTTAGAGAGTTCAGGGAGTTGTGAAAATGTGTTCAGAATTGCCTGCATAGCTCTTGGTACCGTGATAAAGACGGACATCTGTGAAAACCGTTAGAAAAGATACAAAGAAAAGAAAAAGACCAAGTGTTGCTCTACTTCAGCCAGGACTGAGAGAAACTGCCTTCTAATGCCTGAGCTGAGGGAAAGGGGGTACTGCAGACTGCTAAATCATTAAGGAAGATGTTTTACCTTTGATCTTCAAAACAAAAAAAAGACCCAGGTTCAATACTTGACCCTGGGGAGGATTTAGAGAATTGAGCAAAGGGAAATGAATTTAATTCACTACAGCTAAAAGGACAGCTTTCTCAATGGTGGCTTCCTATCACTTGACACCATGTCACTGAGAGAGAGAGAGAGAGAGAGAGAGAGAGAGAGAGAGAGAGAGAGAGATTACATTTCACTGGAAAAAAAAATCGAGGCATTTAGATTTTGCTATTTGTTTTTAAACACAAATAACAAAACACAGAAAGATAATTAAAATCTTCAGGTACTGTGTTAAATCAATTCACATTTTGTAAAGAAAAACATACATACTAGAGAAGACCATATTGAAAGTGATATGACATGCTGCTTATGATATTTTTCTCTAAAATAAAATATATAATAGAGTGGCTGATTGGCTATAGAAATGAGTATGACTACATAGAAATTATCCTCAATGAAAGTAAGCAACAAAATAAAAAGAAAATTTATGATCTAAAACATCAACACAATGCTTCTTCAGCTCACTTCCATTCATCACTGTTAGTACACCATTAGTCAGTAGAATAACAAAGTACATGTAATTTGACACATCAACAAATATAAAACAAAATCTCTATTTAAAAAAGGTTTACAAAGGGGATAACTATCAGTGTCTGGAAGAATAAAATTACCAGCTTGGGGGTAATGGAGCCTTTTGTAGCTTTATAACTTTAATTTTCTTTTTCTTAAATGCCAGAATAGTTGTGAGTCTCATTCATGATTCATGCTTCTTTTGAAGAAAGGTTGAGATAAAACTTAACTGTATTTTAAAAAGAAATAAGCCCTTTAGAAATACAGGAGATATTGATGGATTGGTTCTGGCATGAATTCATTTGTTTTTAAAGGATCCTCCTGGCCTTGGGTGTTAACTCTCACTGGGTCTGGGGAAGAAGAGGGCAGGACAGTAGCTAGAGCATCCAGTACAGTTTCCTTATCATAACAGACTAGGGTCATCTCTAGTCACAGAAAAAAATATCCTCATTGAACTTAATCTTTCCAAATATAAAGTTATCCAAGGGCAGACAGGAGGGAGAACCTTCTGATGCGGGCAAGCACGTCTCCACTGTCCCTGGCATGCTCTCTCTTGCCTTTTCCTGTCCTATGGGCTTCCCTCCCTGTGCCCCCCCCCCACCAACTGCCCTTGGTAGAATCCCAGTCTGTGTCTAGTTTCCCTCTGACCCAAATGAAGTCGTGTCTTTTTCTTTGTTCTCAACAGAATGCATTTCTTGAATTTTTAAAATGAAAACAATGCAAACAGTAAACTCAAAAAAAGATAAACCAATTATATGCATTAAAAAAATTAAGGATATCTGTGATCTGTGACATCAAATCAAATTGGCGAGAACTAGAGAAGCCATAGGCCTGGGAGAGGAACCCCAGCTGGCTAAGCAGAGTCAGATAGCCTTCTTCAGACCTCATTCCTTTGCCCACTGCTGGTGTCTGAACTATGGGGACCTATCTTCACACTCAGGATCCATTTTCTTTGACCTTCTTGAAATGGGGCAAATGGCAATCACTTTCCCCTGGATCAGCATTTTATATATCTTAGGCTCTACTTATAATTCAAGACCATGAGCAGGTACACTGTCTGCAAGGGGAACCCCAGGGGAACCCCTAGGACGTAGCCTCATTCCACCTCACACTGCCTGCCCTTCGGTCTCCTTGTCAAGGCTCTGATGCTTTACTTCATCACAGCCAACTGTTATGGTGGCTTACTAATCAGTTTTAATTGGCTTTACTACCCTTTGCTGGTTAAAGGGCAAAAAATGCTACTGGAGATGTAGTTCAGCGGCAGATTACCTAGTCGGGCTCTGTTCTGTCCCTAGAACCTCACTCTGGAAAGAGGAAAGAGGGTGAGGTCGCAAAGGAAGAAAGAAAGGAAGGGAGAAAAGAAGGAGCGAAGGAATGAAGAGAAAGAGAGAAGGAACAGGCAAGAGGCAAAAATCTGATTAATTGTCCTTTAAAGCCTGGCACCATCTTTGAGGAGGCTGCTAATAGATAGGCAAGGCTGATGATGATAACAGACAGATAGACTGACATTAATTTGATAAGAAAATGCAAGTGTAAGAATTTTGAAGACTGTATAGCACACTGTGAATTGGAAACCTCTCCTCTTCCAGAATACCACAGTGAGAAAATTCTTACTAAAATAACATATTTTGGTTAAAAATAATCAAATCTTCTAAGTTAATATTTCAGCAGAGAAAATGACACACGAACCCCATAAGCAGTAATAGCCCTATGAGAACTGTCTCCACTAGGAAGAGAAAGAGATTCCAGAAACAGAATGAAGGAGCAAAGAAATGCAGAGGATGGGGCAGAGATCCTTAAGGGGAGGATGTATACACGAAGGATCAGGGGGAAGCAGCCTTGGATGCCCTTAGGAGATGGTTACAAGGGATCAGGAGACAGATTCAGAAACAAATGCCAACTGCTTCACAAATTCACTTAGAACCGATCGAAATCTCTCAAACAGGATGCTTAATTTGAAGCCTGCAATCAGCTAATTAGTAGTTTACATATTTAAAATGTTCAGCAGCACGTTTAAATGGAAGGAAACAGCAAATAAAAGATAAAGAGTGCAGAAGTAAACTTTATTATCACTTAGCTACCACAATTCTCAAATACCAAGACACCTAAAAGTTCTAAAAGTCTTGTCTTAAAGTAAAATATCCCCGTTTCAGTGAAAATTATCCTTACAAAATGTTCAGTATTATTTTTTTAACTAAATAATGAAATCTTTCTTTTATGAACAGAAATAATGATTTTTGGTTTTGTCTTTAAATGAACAGAGACATCTAAGGAAACGAATCATTCCAGAAGATTTTGTCATGGCCCATGTACGTCTTACTAATAGTACATGGCATTTATTTTAAGTATGAAGAAGAACCATGGTTACTTACAGCAGCATCTGGCCCTGGTGGGCTTTCCCCATCATTCGGAGCATCTGTGTATTGTTGTCCTCTCTCTGCCAAGTCCAATCATCTGTGCTTGAGAAATAAAGTCTAATTTTAATACTGAAGCAACAAAACCTCAGTTCAAAGATGCCATGGGAAATTATGTAACACACCCCTTTTCTCAAGTCCATCTCCATGGAGTCTCTGAAACTGACAAAGTAGGAAGTACCCAGAATTCACTCTGGCAGATTGTATAAGCAGCCCACCCGAATCAGCCCATTTTCACTGTCCGACACTCTCTTTCATCTTAGTAATTGCAAAGCACTCTCTCATTGTTTATCTGTGCTCCTTCTACACTGCATTCTGTTCATCCCAAATCTATGTACTCCTCCTCCCAGAAACCCAGGTACCAGCGTGCCATAGTGTACACAGGCATTGACTCTGGGGGGATTTGGGAAGATGTTCTCATGTTTCCTGGACCACAGAGCAACAAATGTCACAACAATGAGTATTCTACGATATTGATTTATTTTTCTGTTTAAAATGGAATAAATATCAGGTCTCATTTGCCTCCTAGTTAAATGGCCAATATACTGGTCAAAATGAAGTCCCAAGTGATGGAGTCTAGAAGAACTGGGGGCAATGTTCTGATCGTTCCTGATCACCTACAACAGCTCCTAGAACAGCCTTCTGGTTGTGTTCACAGTGCATACTCCCCTCTCTCTTTCCTTCAGTGTATTTTCTCTCTGTTCTCAAGGTCTTCATCAGCTAAGCCCTAACAGCTTTACCAAAGATGGCGGCTCCTGCTCTGTCTCCAGACTCCCAGGACAAGTCCTCAAGTTTCCCTAGTATGCAACAAGCATTCTTTGCTGATCTGGGGTCATTGCCTGTTTGAGTATAGGGTTGGATCAAATTTCTGACCTCTTTATAGTCCAGGAAAGGGAATTCAAAATGCAAGGTTCCAGCTAAATTAGTCAATGAAGGGATAAAAAAATGTCATTCAACTGAGCTGAGATATGAAACCTCATTTTGCTAAAAATGGATCTTGTTTTAAAGAATTACAGACAGTTCTAGTCACAGTGACACGTTAATAGTCATAGATCTTATGATTTAAAAAGCTGGTAGGTTACTTGGCTCTTCGGCTTTTCTTGGCTTCAGTACTGATGGGTGGGGGCCAAAATATATTAAAACAACCAGCCAGGCATAGGCAACTACCCTTCGACTGAAGAGGTCATTCTTACATAATCTGCCTCTTGAAGAATTTCAGCCCGTTACAATATACTGAATCCTAATGTCTCACATGAAGACTATTAATGTCAACAGGCACCCTTCTAAGGCTGGAAGCTCTTGGACATTTTATCTAATTTGCATCTCATTATGTAACTCCACCAAAAGGAGAAATACTTTTTTATGAGCAAAGTATATCTTAGAGCCACACACATTTCTCATTTTTAAAGTGGCAGAGACGCACTCAGCCAAGTGCATTTATTACCTTGCTCCGCAGGAATGCATCCAGACCCTTGACTCTGGAGGCTCACACTTTGGGCTAAAATGCCTTCCCTTCTGGAATGTAGTGTGGTATTGGCGGTGGGTGTGACTGCTGTAGTGCATTGGAAGGCCTTCCTGGCACGTCCTGGGAGTTCAATAAATAAGCAGTTTCTCTCTTTACCATTTTTGTTCAAAGTGAGATTTTTTTTCTACTTTTGGTTATGTAAATATAGCATACAAAGGCATGGAGAGTTATGAATAAACTGTCCGGTTACCCTAAGAGCAGCATCCCCCTTTCTGGAAGATGTGTGAGGATGAGTTGGAAGTTTCATCCCTCTGCTGTTAATGGTCTCATGCATACATAGTTAGGCAATGTTGTCTGTGTTTTAGGTACTTCAAAACCACATAATTGCTGTGCCAAGGTTTTTAAAACTTGTAGGCCACAAATCTAATTTCATGAGTTGACATGTTTTTAAGACTAGGTGTAAACACAGCCCATCCATTGACCAAGAGGAATCTTGGGCTTGTCCAGTTTACACGAACAAGACACTCTGTCCTATGAAAAGATCCTACATACTTCCTTTATGTTTGCCTGGCAGAGTAGGGAGACAGCTGTTTAGACAAACAGGAAGGGAGCTGGCTAGATGGGCATGGCTGTATTTTCAGTGTCTGGCAGAGATGAACTTACCTAGACAGTTGCAGTATTCTGCAATAGTTCCAGAACTAACTACTGAAACAGGACCATGATCTGAAGGACATAAGTAACACATATCCTGAGGTTGAGGCTCAGTAAACTCAATCTCTCCTTTTTTTGCTAAAGTCTTAACCACATTCTCTGAGTTGAACAGTCTCCCACACACCTCTCTCTGACATACAGCCTACTTCAGGTGTTTGAACCTCCCAGGTGAGTCTACTGCCCGTCACCTCCTACAGCTGCGAGCAAAGCCTTCTATATAGGTCTCCTCATTAACTCAGGAAGGACCAAACAACTAACAGCTTTTCAAGTGATGAGATCTGTGACTATGACAGTCCTTGTCATTCATTCACTGTCTGTACTGTGAATTAATCAGAAACCCTGCACATTATCCCAGCGAACAGTATACACACACTATGTTGCAAAATGTTTCATATAAATTCCAGTAATTCATGGTCTAGATGATCATCCAAGAGCTCCAGGTAAACATGTCCCGGGATCTCTGAGGGCTTTTATACATTTTAAATCCCCCCATTCCACCTTTATCTTTGGTTGACATAAATACAAGATAACATTTTTTTTTTCTGAACATAGCTCTTCTGTTCCAACACAGTCCCCACTAGCTTCAAAATCCAGAGGACAGATGAGGATGAATATTATTTTATACTCTTAAAAATATACTCAAGGATACTAAAAAGCTCACAAGCAATATAAAAAAAAATCATGTCAAACTGGTTAGCTGTAAATGTCAACAGGCACTTTCTGCAGAGTGTCTTTCCATGCTGCTGGAATGGAAGGTTTCTTCTCTGCTTGTCCCTGCAAAGTCCGTCTGAACACATGGCTGTTTGGATTTGGGAGTGGACCCTGTCAGCTCCTGTCACCTCTGGGTCATCAGTGGACATGGCTCTTTAGCCAGAGCCCCAGTCTCCTTTGTAGTTTTTTCTCAACATCATCTTCCCCCAACACTTGCTGAGAGAGTTTTAAAAAGACTTCAAGGCGAGGCAGCAGCCCAGCCAAGAACATCAGAGAGGGACCCTGCAATAATCCAGACGGTAACAGAGTGATCCAAAGGCACTATTAGCAATATGGGACTGTAAACTTCAAGTAACGAGCTCTCCTGTTCCTCTTAGTTTTCTGTCTCTTTTCCCCTGTGTCTTCTATACCTCTTGGTTTTCTGTCTCTTTCCTTGTATGTTTTGTAGTAAAGAAGCATGCAGGAATACCTCAATAGGCTGCCTGGTGCAGTCAGCATTGAGTAGTATTACTGAGTTGTGAGTGCATGTAAACAAATCAAAATATTCTCATTACCTTACAGGAGGCTGAGCGTTTCACACGAAGGGGTAAACTGTAATGAGCAAACAGTTTTCAAGAATAACTAACTGCATCCTTAGGAAGGGAGAAATAAAACCTATTTTTCTACTTTTTATGCAGTATCAGAACCGTGATAAACTTAATTATGCTTTTATTAAAAAATCATTGTTACATTTTACCCTCTTAGACTAACTTTCCCTAGCTACCGATTAATTATCTTTTAACAATTCAATTCAATTAAGAACTTGGACCCAAAAGGTACCTGTGATGATTGCTCATGCATAAATTACAAAGTTACAAAATAATCATCTGATTTGCTCAAAGACACAGTTATGATCAAGTACCTGGATTTGGCTGGGAAAACCCTGGATCCATCTCCTGGTGAAGCAGTTACAGGTAGTTAGAAGCCTGTCTCCTTGCCATCCTTCCGGCTGGGCTGAGTTCAAGCAGTAGATAGAGGTAGCTGCGAGCAGCTGATGGCACACCCCAGCTCCAAAGCTGTTGTCTCAGGCTTAGAAACGTCCCATTAAAAAGCCCATGTTAAAGGGGCATCTTCCTCCTGTGGGAGGCATCGTTAGCAGCCACTACAGCTGCTTCTTTGAGGCAAGCTATGATTTCAGTTCTGCTTCAGCAACTCTCAGAGGATTCAGCTTCAGTGAGTAGAGGCAGCATCCTCCTCGCAGAGAGTCTGAAATCATCCTCAAGAAAACATTAACATTCAAGTGATGCAGGGCAGAGCATCACTGGGCATTCCTGCACCCTCTCGAAATCAAAGCCATAAATCTACCTATGTGAGTCTCCTCTATTGATTGTTGACACTGCTCCTTTTAGGGGATGTCAATTAGCACCTTGCAGAAACCAGCCCTCATATTGATTATGGTTTATGACCTTCAGGCCAACTCAGTTACTGGAAAGACTTTTAGGTAAGGGCATCGCATAGCATTTGAGACACTAAGACCCTTTTGTCTAAAGAAAATAAAATGACTTACAGAAAAACAGCATTTGTGGTTGAGAGAAAAGAAAGACTTAAAAAGAACCGAATCATAGTTTTACCATCTCTGTAAATTTGCTGATCTGGAAGTAGCCATGTATTATATCTCTTTGGCCAACCAGGATATCTGTGACTTTGGCAACTCCACCTCCACCCCAAGCAGGCCATCTGAGACCACTTGGTGAATAAAAC
Source organism: Sigmodon hispidus (assembly GCA_004025045.1). Classification (NCBI taxonomy): domain Eukaryota; kingdom Metazoa; phylum Chordata; class Mammalia; order Rodentia; family Cricetidae; genus Sigmodon; species Sigmodon hispidus. The sequence continues at coordinate 67,614 of PVIH01008035.1, forward strand.
AGGGGTCCTTGGAGAAAGCTATTGTCAAACTTAGACTCTAGCTACATGGCAAAATCCTCAATTTTTTTTCTTTATATTTTAGAATAAAATTCTTGTTTTTAAGAGGAAAAACAAACAAAAAACCCACAAATCACTTCTCTGGAACTACTCCAGCATATTCCTTAAGGAGGAACATCTCTGAGTTTTGTTTGGTTTTGTAGGATTTTGTTGCTGTTGTTGTTTTTGTTTTGTTTGTTTGTTTCTGGCAACTCACCACTTTCTGCGTTGAATTGGAGGTACAATCAGCAACATCACGGCAGACACATCACCAAGTGATGTCTGCAGGATGGCAAAGCCACCCCTGTGCCTGTCTGCTCTACTGCCTCTTCCCTGGGGAGCCGATGCCATTACTAAGCAACCCTGGGTGACCGAGGTGGAGCCTAGGAAGAAAGCCTCATCTGTGAACATCGGGCAATGATCTGCGGATGCCCTGGAGCCCAAGGCTCAGAATCCTGGGCTGCATTTTAGGGCCCAACACTAGAATCAATGTGTGGGATGAATGTTGCCTCAAGAAAATGTGAAGGCTCTTTCCCATGTTTTTAAACATTTTTACTTTTCAATTAGTTTTCCTCACCCCCATTCAGATCTACCTCCTCTCTCCCTTTCTCCCTTACCTTCCTTCCCTTCATCATAAAACAAGAGGATAAATAAAAATCCATCAGAGCTGTAGTTTCTTACTGTTAGCATCTCCTGTGCTTCAGCTCACTAACCATGGGCAAAAAGGGTGTGCCCTGCCTTGGCAGTGCCAACAGTACGGTCCAGAGAACATTCTGACCCATCCTCACTCATGAATTTATCTCTCCATGTGGTCAGAGAGTAATGGGTCAGAAATAGCTTGCTTGAGTGTAGCTTGCCCTGTCAAAGAGTGTTTGTATTCAGATATTTTTACAACCTACAGACAGAGAGATGGACTCTGAAAGGATGCAGGGCTGTCCTTTAGCAACTCCATAGGCTGGAACCATCTCTGTTCCTTAGAGAGATGAGCCTTGGCCTATGCTTACAGCTCTCCAGGGAAGTTAATACCTTACGGTAACAACTTCTTTGTAAACTAACTCCTTCACTGCTTACATCATCTAAATGGGTTGGTACATTTCTTTCCCCTCTGTTCTTGCTGCAAAATGTCAGGCATTAGGTAGAGAATACCTGCTCGAACTCTGGAGTTCTCCTTAGCACCAGGTTTCACTGTTCCTTTGGGAAGACAAGTACAATCGGAATGATGGGAATTTGTTTATTCTTTCTCCATGCCCCTCTGTGTTTATGAATCATCATGAAAGCTGAAACAGTAAGAATTTATCCAATGCCATTTAAATAATGCACAGAAGGACCTATGCTTTTGTCTTTAATTATCTCTAAGCTTTTCTCTGAATTCTTCCCAAATGTTATGCCTTAGCATAGTTTTGAAATCAGGAACTCAGAATGCTGTACAACTGTGTAGGGTTGCTAGGGTATAGTCTGATTTTCATTTCCTGATACACAAATTGTTGTATTTGTTATATTTCCATTTAACCACTAGAACTTCAAGGCTTCTGCCTGAGATTTGAATTCAGTCTCTCAATAACCACAAACATCATGGACTCTTGTTAGTCAAAAATCTGCTTTAAGGACATGGCCTACATCCTAATTTCAAGCACCGTCCTGGATGTCTTCGATGTGCAGGCCTCTTCGCTCTGATCTATACAGTATTTTTCCATAAAGATTATAGATAACGGATGTACAAAAAGAGGCTTCATAAGCCACCATGTGCATTCTCATATGTACTGGTTATTATTGTGCTTCTTCCTGACTCTGTTTATATTTTTTAAACAGAATTGAGTAAATTATTGGTTCTTCTTCAAAATCAACAAAATATAATCATTGTTCTTATTATTAAATTCTGTATTGAAAAAATGTTAGCATGGCCAAGAGTGATGGTGCATGTGTATAATTACTGATCTCAGGATGCTAAGGCAATATGGGTTCTAGGTTTCTTTTGAAGCTTATTAAAACGAAACCCTAGACAGGTCTGGAAGGTTAACTCATCAGAGCACAAGGAAGCCCATGTCTAGCTATGGCTCCCCAGCTTCCTGACTGACAAGCCTACTTTCATGGAATTCCATTTCCTAACTTTGCCCTTCAGTTCTGATCCCACAGACATTAGCACTCTGTCCTCAGATCTCTGCTGATTCCAATTTCGTGGGATCTCAAGGTTCCTCATTGCCTCTAGCAATTGAAGTCTGTTAGGGTTTATTTTCTTTACTCATGGAAGCTTTGGACATGGCTGTCCACTCATTCCAGAATACCTGGGCTAAAGGGACTGGCAGGATCTGATGTCAGGGCCCCTGTTGTGATCCCTCTATTTGTATCTCCTGAAACTACCAGTAAATGAGGCATGAAGATAGAAAATTAAGCAGCTTGGGACACAAACTTGCCACTCCACTTCTCTTAATCTACACAAGAGAAACAGGCCAGTTATGAATGGTATTTTTCATTTCTCTGTCTCCTGGGTTAAAAATAGCAAACTAAATAAGTATACTGTGTGATATAAATAATCTTACTTTTAAAAAGCTAGTTTGGTGTCGTTTCTAATCCCTGTTTCATTTACTCAAGTTGAAGTGTGAGGTTATGCAGCCAGCCCTTTACCTACCTTTACAACTCTGTGGCATTCAGAGTACAAGTACAGCACTCTGTTCTTAAGAATTGGGGCGCATGTTTGAACATTTGAAAAAGCAAGCAGCTCACACTGGCAGCCTCATGGTTTGAGGTATTCTTTTTTTTTAAAAAAAAAAAAAAAAAAAAAAAAAAAAAAAACTTTATTTATTTATTTGCCTTGGTGTTTGCCTGGAACTGGAACTACAGACAGTTGTTAGCTGCCATGTGGGTGCTGGGAATCGAACCCGGGTCCTTTGGAAGAGCAGACGGTGCTCTTAACCACTGAGCCATCTCTCCAGCCCCTTGAGGTATTCTTGAATGTGGTTTGAGCACACCACATCAGTATTACAGGCATGCTCGGTTAGTAGCTGGTACATCCACTGCTGAGAAGGATTCTCAATGAAGACAGGGATCAAACAACACTATAACTCAGTGAAAATGTGGGTTTCACCTGATAAAAATAAAACATTGATTGAATACCCAGAGATGTTTTGATTGATCTTCCTTTTTCTACATAAAGCAAATTAAGTATGCATATAAAAAGGTACTACACCATGCTAATGGAAAACCTGCTCTACTACTCTAAGGAACAGCTTTACAAATACACAGCAGTAGTTCCATTTACAGACAATATTTGCAACGTTTTAGGTATTAAGGCTAACACTATGGACTATTCATTGTCCAAATGTCTTACAGTTAACAGCATTGTGGGTAATTTTATTTTTTAAATGACTTTTAAGATAATAACAATCTTGTTAATGGCTTTGAAATACTTAATGACTTCAAAATGTCATATAAAGTGCCAATTAAAGTTTTATTCTAACTCCCTGACTGTATTTCCATGCCATCATTTTGGCCTCCCATTCTGTCTGACTGATGTACTTTGGAACAGAAATGCTACTGGTAGAATCGTAAGAACATTGAGAAGTCTGGGACCTGAAGCTGACTGAGAAGCTGAGATGTCATGACCCCAGGAGTGACTGACTGATTGGCTTGCCTTTAAAGCAAGACAAAAATCTAAAAGTGAAAGTCGTTTCACTGAACAAATCAATTCGAAAGTACCCAGAGGGGAAATATCAGCTGAGACACTTTTTTAAAATTCTTGTTAAAAAGAAATTGTGAAAAAAATCAATCTCTGCTCCTGTTACTCCAGCTTGTGGAAATGGTGGGAAAGGAGGCTGAGGGAGCATGATAAACAGAAGCATGGCGGATGGTTCCCGGATGTAGATTTCACCTGCCTGAGTGCTGGAGAGCACAGTGACTGTGCTTAGGGACTGCCTGAAAAATACTGATACTAGTATATTGCTATTACACCAAAAGCAACAATAAATTTTAGTTACAAAAAACACCTGAAAACAGTACCTTTCCCTTTTAGTCTGTTTTACAGATTTGGGCAGAAGTCCCACAAGTATATTTTTGCTAGTAAACAACATCAATTATGTATTTATTTGTAGTATGTATAAATATTATAAGTAATATATATGTAACATATGTTAAATTTCCTCATAAAGATTTTAGGCATGAATATTTGGGAAAGTCTAAGTCCAGATGATTTAACTCAATGAGACCAAGAATCTGCAGTTTGAGTAAGTCACATACACAATTGTTGACGTAGGGCATGCCAAGGAAATACTTTGAAAAGTGAAGTCCCTGAAGGTTTCCCATTCTTAAACATTTGGTCATAGTAATGGTTTTAACTCATGCTCAAAGTTTGGTATCTCACAGACTCTGAAATGCTGATTAAATCTGTGAACTTGTAACTAGGAAGAATGTGAATGTCCTACACTGTGGCCCTCCACCTGTCATGCCATTCAAAACACAAACCTTCTTCCTCCCTCTCTTTACCATTTATTGCATAGGGACTGTAAGGAAGACAAATGCATATTTTCTTTCACACGAAAAACCTTGATTTAAATACTTATTCACACGTGTGAGTGGATGGGTAGAGGCCTGACAGAGGAGAGAGGGGACAGAGAGATTAATGGGGAAGGCTTCAAATCACGTGTTTTCACTTGTATGATGAGTCTGAATTCAACTATACAGATGCATAAGTATATATCGGTGAGACACAGTCAGAAGAATGATCGAGCAGTGAACGAAGACAGGGGCACGGGGCAGAGAAAGGAAGAAATATATATAAGCAAACACAGTGATTTATACATATAAAAATTTTCAATTAAAAAGGACAACGGTGACTCTCTGATGTATCTGCCTATGTGAATGCAATCCCTTGCATTGAAAAATCGCAAAAAAGAAAAGCAAAACTTCTTTTTGCTCATCAGCCCAGAACCACAATGTTCCCCAAGCCATCTGTTTGATCAAAATAATAAATTGCCTTTCTCTCTTCAAGGATTATCCTTTCAGAACCTACCTGGCTGAGAAAGCAAAACATGGGCAAGAAGAATTAAGCAGAGTTTTGCAACTCCAATAAACAACTATTCATTTTATGGCTTTCTGACATATAAACAACGGTAATAATTAACATAATAACAGAGCTCACAGAACTTGGTTTTCTCAGATTTTGAGCTCCTACAATGGCAAAAATTAGACTCTTACATGATTTATTCAGCAAAAGTGTGTGTGGGCTACATTTATTCTGACCTCCAGTTTAGCTATAAAAATGAATGAGAATAAAAGACTTGGGTCTCCTATTAATTTATTTTTTCACTTCACTGGTAATGGTTTTAGGAGCGGTAGTGAGCGTATCTACAAACCCCACTCTCTGTTCTAAATTCTCCTAAACGAACCCTGTAATTGGATTTTCTCCCACTTTTTCTTTCCTGCAACATCATTGTCATACTTTGCTTGTCATAGTACAATAAGCCTCAGGAAGCATAACTGTTAATTACTAATGCCTAACCAGCAATCTCTATCTGTATCAAACAAGAGAAACTACACAATTCTGTGATTTCTTTAATAGCAAATTTTAGTGGCATAAAATAGTCAAAGCTTATTTCTTGCTTTGTGTTCCTTGAAGGCCATTTGGAGATTTCGCTTCTATTTGATCACCATCCTCATTCTGGGTCATATTCAGACAGAGAGGCTAGGTGCTACCAGATACAAAGACAGAAGCAACAAGAAGACTTCTTAAGTTGTTCAGACTGTATCCAACAGAGCAGGGTTTGAGACCTTACCTGAATGATCATTCTTCCCTAGAAAAAAGGGACATTGAATGCTGTCAACTAGACACACAGTCTACCACTGCATTTGACAAGAGCTTTACAGAGTGCCCATGTCTAAACAATGCTTCCTAAAGTATTTCCTAAGTATAACTCCATCTCAGCATCCTTGCTCTTCCTCTTGTTCATCATCAAATCTTTGCTTCATCTCTACCCTCTCTTGGCTGGATCTCCTGCATCAGGCTCCCAGCCCCGCTTCTGCCTGTCACTTCATCTTGGTTGTTAACCCTTTGTTTTACTTGATTTCTTTAGTTCTGTCTAGTAGATCTTCCTTTGAAGTTTATCTCCCTACCTTTGCAGCTCAGCAGAAAGCAACTGATGGTTGGTCTGTTGACCTTCTGACATTGCCCCAAAGCTCTAGGCTTTTCTCACTTGGAGAAAGCACAGTTGCACATTTTCTGATACATTTCCAAAGCTTGGATCCAACCATAATAAGCCAGCTCTCCTATCCAGTATCTCACAGAAGACATACCATACTAGAACTCATAATATTATTATTCCCACTTTATAATCACATCGACAAGGTTTGGAGAGGTCAAGTTATTTGCTTAGGAACACAATGATCACATTCAAAACATTTCTGCCCAGTTCTCACTGCCCTGCAGGGTTTAAGATAATAAGCTTAGCAGGATGTCAAAAAAAATGGTTTATAATAGAAGAGAATGTGGCTGTCAATACTACATAGGACCACATCAGTTATGGAGGTGGAGAACTGTTCCTCTGGTCTGTTGGACCTTTTTGCTCCAGTAGATAGTCAAAGTCTGAGAGCTTGAAAGTGAGTAGGTGGCTGAAAGGAAGCTGAGCTTCCACAATGAGGAAAACAATCACTCCTCAAGTGTGAGATCTTACAGAACAGAAGAATCATGCGCTGCCCCCCCCCACACACACACCCAACTCTGACCTGCTTGCAAGGAATAGAGAATAACTCGGGTCTTGATTGGATTATTGCCGTTTGTTTTTATCTATTCTCTCATGCAATATTTTTAATTGTTTTTTTCTGCCCTGTTAGTTTGATAAGATGATGACACTGAACTCTTTTTCTGTCACAGCCTTAGCCAACTCCCCTAGACACAGGCAAAAGTCAGATATTAAAATAGCAACATTTCTAGTAAGATGTGAGTGCTAACTGAGACTCCTGAATGATCCAAGAGACATAAACATTGTTTAAGCTTCTCCTTCATCACCGTCCTTGAGAATGAATTCTAAAACTTTCCTTGGGGTGGAGAAGAAAATTCTATTTACAGCAAAGAAAATAAAATTAAATAAATACGTAAAAAATAAAAAGAACTATTCTCTGCACCAATGTTAGAACAGGACCGGCCTCCTCTTAGTGCCTATAAGGTCTTAAGAATCATAAGGTCATTGTCTATCTTGAGATGTCCACCATTCAGCAAAGTTACTAACACCACAATAGACAACTATCTAGCCTTGGTTCCTTACTACCCAGTCCTTATAATATGACAGCTGAATTTTCTCTTCAGTAAAAGGGCTGCACAAGCGGTGTCTAGATCATTCCTCACTAAGCCCAAAGCTGGGTCAGTAGTTGCTTGGGAAATAAGTTGTCAAACTTTAAAGTCCACAAAAAAAATCAATGCAACTTGATAGATGAGAATTCCATCAATATTCTTCATGTTCATTTTTTCCATTATAAAAACACTTCTCTGAGCTGTACTCTAATTAGTGTGGAACCCGGAGAGCTTTACACTCCCTCTCTGTGATGCTGAACTGTGGGGAGCATTGATAAACAAGGCAATCAGTGTTTTGCTACTTGAAAAAAATATGAGTTCCTTTGTTTCAGGGATATTTTGGAGTCTCCAGTTATAACTAAAAGGGATGATAGCTACAGTCTGGAGAAAATATGCAGTTTGGCACATAACTCATTTGGGGCAGTGACTTTCTAAGAAGATTGAGAATAACAAGTATTTCTAAGACTTTGGGAATATCCTCTATGGGCAGCAAAGTGATGCAGAGATCCTAGAGATCTGAATTCTCTCACTGGTGGTGAGACAACTCCATCCTAAAAATGTCAGCTTTGGGAACTCTCTTTCCCTATCTGTTAACAAGGAAGAAAGCCCTGAATAAATTTATAATTCTATAATTTCACACCTAGAATATGCCCACAAGAAAACACCACACATCTCTACCCATACTTGAATAAGTTTTCCAAAATGCTTGCAAGTCCATCAGGATAATGAATGGGTGCCCATACCCTCTAAGAACTCCACTTTATCAGGCTAGAATGTTCCAGGAGTACTTCCAGAGGAAAATTAAAAGACTGATTTCTTGCATTCACTTGGAACTATTTCAGAAAATGTTTTGTAATATGATCTGTTTCTCTCCCAGAGGAAAAGAGATGAAATTGACTTATATCTTTATTTCTTCTGCTTCACCCTGACACTGAATGGCCAACAGCTATGTGAAGACTCTGCAGTCAGAGCACCAGGAAGCATCCTTTCCTTGGGGGAACTTCTACTTCCCACTCGGACCAAAGAAAAAAACAGAACTGTGGACAAAACATGATGGGAATTTCCTTGCATGATCCCCTATATTTCATCTTTCAAACTCAATGCCCAGAAATATGTTCCACCATCCATGTATCAAAATAGTTCCCCATTGTCTGTAAGCCTATCATGGGGAATTACATCATTATCCTAAAATACTTGAGTATCTTTATGATGATGAATGATAGAAAAAAACCCACAATCCTACAGGTATATTTTTACAAATATAAAAACACACATACACACACACACACACACACACACACACACACACACACACACACACACACACACAGAAGAAAAAGAAAAAGAAAACAAACCAAAAATCTCTAATTCAGATCCACTGTGATCTGAGTAACTGGTTTGACTCAAACACAGTGGCTGGTAATATGACTGATTATTTTCTTTGTTTAAAAATGAATTTGATGGGTTTCTAGGCATACACAAAAATTGTAATAAGGCATCATTTCAAGAGTAATTATAAGCCACATGATTTTTCCTAGGGGCTTCCAATGGACAGTTCCTCACCATGTTTTGCTGCAAGAGTTTTTGCCATTAGGGTTGCACCAGACACCAGCTGTCTAAAGGGCTGAATATTCCGCATTTGGATTTTGCTCATATTCAATGATAATGTAATTTCTAAAGTATGCAGATTGTCAGCAACTGTCATTTGTGCTGGCTAGTTCACTGACCCCACTTTTACTACATCCAGAAGCCACTCAGCCTATCCCAGAATGACCCTTCACAGAGCACACAATCAGCAAAAAGTTAGCATAAATAATTCATGTAAGAAAACGTGTTTTTAAATGAAGTGAATAGGTTATGAACATGTAAAGAGATGAGATTTAATGGAAGGCCCAGAGTCCATAATTATCATCAACATAAGACATAAAGAAATGTAGAAAACATAATTCCTTTTCTCCTCTTCCTAGTGTCTCTAGGTCTGTATTCTTTTATATGTGAAATGAGGCCAAGGACCATAATGGTCCATTCCTTTTATATCAAATTATATGCTACTTTAAAACCATGCAAATTACTTTTATTTTTTGCTCTTATGGCACCAATAATCATTGCATAACTCTTCATGATTAAGAGAATTATGCTTTTTGAATTCTGCACAAATCCAACAAAATTACTAAAGAAAATATAACTTTAATACTTGCATTGACATAGACATGATTAAGAGAGTTCTACTTTTTAAATTCTGCCTAAATCTAATAAAGTTTCAGGAGAAAATGTAATTGTAATATTTGTATTGATAGATGACTATTATACAGTGTTGCGTTTCTTACAGAAAACTTATTTTAAGTACACTATCAACTTCAAATATATCCACCCTCTCTCATTTCCTCCCTTTAGCTTTTTACTTTGACTTGCCACCAATCTCTTCCCATCACTTCTGTTTCTGTCATATATACATGCATGAATATGTGTAATATAGATTCACATAAGAAGCATACATACACACACATGAATGCTTATGTATCTATAAAGAACTTTAGGACCTATAAATGAGAGAAAGCATGTGGCATTTATCTTTCTGTGTCAGACTAGTCTGTATACTGTGAAGATCTTCAGCTGTATGCAACTCCAGCAAGTGCCATAATTTTATCCTTTGAGGGTGGATACTCCACTATGTGTACTGCATCCTTTGGGTTTCTGTGTCTGTTCACCTGCTGATGGTCATCCAGTTTGATTTCATGAATTGACTGTTGTGAATGGTGATACAGTAAACACATTCCACATCCTCACCAGAATTTGTTGCGAAGATATAATTCTGAAGTCCACTGCTTCTGCGAGAATTAGGATTGGAGCCTTGAACAAATGCCTGTTTTGGATCGTGCACATTTATGTTATCACCATTTTCATTGAACTTCTATCTGAATCCCAAAAAACCCTCATGACATTTTACATACAATTTGAATAATTCTCATAAATATATTAGATACTCTTCTCATAATTTTAGAACTATCAAAACTGAGACAAAGTTTGATGACAAAACTTTCCTGAGGCCAGTGGCATCTACCTTAAAATTCTAGCATTCCTGAAGCAGAAGCACTTGGATCTCCAGTGAATTTGAAACAAGCCTAGTTTATATATAGGGAGTTCCAGGCCAGCCATGGCTACCCAGAAAGACTCTGTCTCAAAACACAGAACCAAAACAAAGAACCTTGACTGGTATCACACAGTTAGAAAATGATGAATGGAGGACTAGAATGGGAATGACTGGACCCAGAGACCTTTAGCTTAGTCTTTATGTTACCACATCATATAGACAGAAAACTCCATGTCTAACTTCTTAAGCTGACAGACATTGTTTTCCAATGATGGACCAGTCACTATTAAAATTTTGCCATCTCTAAGTCAGAAAAACAGGCCAAGTTTAGAATATTTACCATGAGCATGATTTTGCTCAATAAATGTCTTTTCACATAACATATATTCTATTCCCCTAGTTATATTTTAACCTCTTAGCCAGTCCAAAGGTCTACAATTGATTATGGAGTATAGAAAGTTTTCATAAGTGCTTGGATGTATAAAACACTGTCCTGCTGGATGATAAACATCACAGGACTCAGTTGGAATAAGATTTTGTTTCACTCTGATCTAAAACTTTGGTTTTTTTTTTTATTTTACCATCTCCCTGCCCCACATATTTGAACAAATCTTTCCTGAGGTAGCTGAAGCACAATTGCCCCATGCCCACTCCCCCCAGCAAAACTTTGTCTACCATCTTCTAAAAGCCATTTGCCTTTATCTTACCTTCGAAAGTTATCTCTTACTTTTTACATAAATATGAGAATATCTAGACAATTTTAGATCAAGAATCCAAGTCAGGTACATGATGACATAAACTTGCAAGGAGGGAGCCCTTGTATGAGTGATATGGGTCACATTAGGGTCTAAGTCCCTTACTTGCTGGGAAACAATGCAATAAGTTTAATATATAAAAACAAGTCCATCTAGATCAAAATATTGTAGGTAGAGATTTCTTCAGGACTACTAGCCAGCTCCCAAATAACTACACAGAGACTTATTAATTGTAAATGCTTCACCAATAGCTTAGGCTTGTTACTAACTAGATCTTACAACATAAATTAATCCATATTTCTTATCTAAGTTCTACTACATGGCTCATGGCTTGTTATCTCATTTTCTGCACATTCTATTTCTGTTTCTGGCTTTTCCCCCAGAATTCTCTTAATCTGGCTCTTTCTGTCCAGCTATAAGTCAGTCAGCTCTTTATTAACCTTAAAAGTAATACATACTTACAGTGTACAAGATTGTTCCACAGCAAAACATGAAGCTTTTATTACATTCTACAGCACAGAGGCAGTTGAAAAATCACCTGAAAAACCGAAGCTTTCTCTTAATGGTGAAATTCCAATGTTGCCATATTTTACATTCCTTAAACTTGAGTTTCTCTAAATCTCTGTGAGCCTTTGTGTGTTCAGGTATAAAATGAAAGTATCTGTGATATCTACCTTCCCACACCTATTACACTTGTGTATGTCTGTGTATATGTATATGTGTATGCATACCTGGGTGTGTTTCTATTTTTTTCCTGTTCCAGAAAGTACTTTAATACTTCACCATTTCTCTTAAAAGACATACAGTAGTGTGAGGAATCAGAGTACCATGAAGGAAAACGACTCTTCTCTGCTTTTCCCTCATACTGATAGCCTGAATATTTGGAAACTTTACAATGAAGTAGATAATAGAACATTCTCACCTAAAATCATATAATTCTGCTAGAGGATAAGAACCCTATCAAAGAAAATAACACAATAAAAATAATAGGAATAATCAACAGTCTCAATCTCAGAGATGAGGTAGGCATGGACCATAGATGAGGCAGCTTGGACCCTTGGTGAAGCTCATACTCTAGATGGCTGAGGTGGCAGGGGGAAGACTGAGCATTTGGAAGTTTGCCACATGGAAGAGCTTTGAGGAAGCATTTTCTCCCCTGTCCAGGTGGAGAGCCCTACCCAGGCTTTCCAGGTTCCCCCCATACCTAGGGAGCTAGTTACTCTATTCTATTTGCAAAGTGTTCATAATTTTTGAAACTTGGAAAAGGGCTTTAAATATAAAGCAATTTTTTTCCTCTTCAGTGGATTCTGTTTTCTTCTTAAGCCTTGTTCACTGTGGGAAGAGCAGTTTCCATCTGACTCACTATAATTATGGAATAATCTTAGCTTGCCCAGGCAGTGATGGCTAAATGCCAGCAATGGGAAAGAAACTCTACCAATATGAGATATCTTTAAACTATCAAATACTAATAATGGATAATATAAAATGTTACTGATCCAGGCAGTAAATCAGGATGATTTTTTTCTTCATATATACATTTTAAAATATATAATTCTAATTCAGAGATCAATAAATGTTTCCTATAAAAGGATTTGTGGCTAAGTAACCTTGGTACTTACTCAGCTTTGTTATGATATGAAAGTCATAAACAATATATAAGCAAATGGACAAGCTTGTGATTGTATTCCAATAAAACTATATTTACAAAGACTAATACATAATTTCATATATATAAAATTACATTAAATATGATTTGGAAGGACACTATAACCCATGCTGGCCTGGAACTTACATTTCTCCACTTCTCAACCTGAGAAGTTTCAGCTTTGTGGCACCATAGCCTGCTTAGAATTCATATGAAATATGCTTTTTATGTATTACATACATTCTCCCTTTTTTCTTCTATTTAAAAAGGCAAAGCATCTACTGATCATGGACCAAATAAAAAGAGGTAGACCAAGAGTACCTCATAGGTTATAAGCCTCTCTATTTGCTCTCACTCATATAAAAGAGTTTTGAGGAGAAGCATATTCCCTCATAAAAAAATGAGTTGGACACTTTTAATGTCAGTAAATTATGTGAGTTCTCAGGTTCACAGAGATGTGGGATCATGGATGAATAGGAGAAAGGAGAGAGAGAAGGAGAATAAAGATGTAACTAATACAGTGTGTTCTCAGGATTTTCTGAAACTGGGCTCTACTTTCTGCAAAAACATTTCTAGCTAAGCTATTCGAAAACATTGCCTTTAAATTTCACTTTTACAGTTTGGGTCAGAGTTGAGCCTGGATTGCTCAGCAGTGCTTCAGTGGATGCTGGGGCTTTTCTGTGATCTGGAACAAAAGTAGGAGATATGAGCCATGGTTGTTAAATGAAAGTAACTGCTTCCTTCTTTTCTTGTTCTGCATAGCAAACAGAGAGATGAATCCAAATAGAAAGAGAAAGAGATCTTGCATTGTCTATGGTTTTAATACAAACCTTAACGAAGAGGAGCATTTTCAGAGTCCTTCATAGAAATCCACATCTTTTGTAACCTAGGAAACACCTTGGAAGGAAAGCCCAGTTGCACAACTCTAACCACAAGCAGTTATGTGCTAATAACCACTGCTGAAGTTTTCTGGTGCCCAAGAGAGAAAGAGTCTCAGCGGCTGGTCTGTAAGTTTCCAACAGGTTACATCACTCTTGATCCCCATAGTCACTTTCTTTTCTAATAGTGAAATCCCTGGAAAAGCTAATGCAAGACATAAATCCAATCATCTCACTTTCAGAGTGCAGCAGGAAGAAGGCATTAAGAAAAATGAGTGTCTATTTGCAATTCTCCAGGCAACACACACAAAATGGTATAAACTGTGAAGTAGTTTTTCATTCCACTGGGGACAGGGATCTTCAAATCACCATGTTGAGATAACTTGGCATCATTCAGTAGTGAAGACAAAAGTCTCAGGTTTCTCCTCAACACATGTGGTCCCTCCCACCATATCTTATCTTTGAATCTAATCTACATCTTGGGAGGCTGTACACCTATTATCAATTTCCGTTTTTCAGAAACTCCACTGATAATTATGCCATTTTATAATTCCAACAGCTGAGGGACTGTAGAAATGTTGGTATATTTTTAGAAATTATGTACATTCTACTCTGGTGATTACCAAAGGGATAGGAGGAGGGGTGTGCTAAGGAAGCCATGAATATGACTCATGAAGAGCCAATCCGAAAGCCTGGTTCCGAGACACTCTTTTGATCTACACGTTAAAAGGAAAAACACATTTTGTATGCTTGCTGTCATTTTGTATCTCTGGTGTTTTGTTAATCACAGCCCATGTCTATTGTCTAACTAAACAACTCTATTTCCTCTTTCCCAGCAAACAACCTCTTTAAGAGAACACCTGCTCTGTATAGCTTTGCCTAATGTTTGTAGAGAAAAAAAAAAGAATGATGGGTGGGCAGGGCTGCCTGCTCTGAAAAAGGTTTCTCCTGATCTTCAGTTTACACACAACAGCAGGCAGGTATCTGCTAAAGTAGGTACATTAGCTCACATCTGTTGATAAATGTGAACCATTCATTTTATGGCAGTGTTAAATGTGTTTATCTGGACAGAGTTTTTATATCTTAGATTAAAATGTAGTGTAAGGTAGGGCTTGTATTTAATTTATTTTGTGTTCCTGAGTTGTCCTTAGGCATTGTCCCTCGGGATGACCTTGCCAAAGAAAATCTTCTGTATTTCTCTGCAACAAAATGTAGCAACTTAAATCCTATTTCTTCCAAACTCGGCTCAGAAAGATGTATGGTTGAATTCAGTGATATTTATAAGTATTAATGGCAAAAACCATTTGCTCTGAAATACTGTAATTTAATCAAGATAGTAGGAAAACAAAACATAATATCAGGGATTAATTCATATCAGGACTAGAAATTCTAGCTGCAGATTTTTTGACCTGACAGCTATGCTAAGACTCAAAGAATTACCTCCCGCCAAAGCTATCCCAAAGAACATAGCCAAAATAGCTACTTAATACAGAATCTTGACAGTATATACCAATTCTACATACTGATCATAAATGTCATAGAGATTACATGGCAAAATATTTAGAATTATGTTTAGAAGGAGACATAAATTATTAAGATAATCAGAAATCTATAATCCACATGGAATGTATTCAGGCAATATCATGCTCAGATTTATTTCATCTCATTGGCTTTATGCTTAGTGACATTTACAAAAGTCAACTTGTGAGTTGCAGCCTATTTATACTGCTAATATCAAAACAATTTAAGATAATTTTCTTATAAGAAAAGAAAAGAAACGTCTGCAATTCCAGGAGCTGATATTTCACCAATAGGTTTCTGCCCTTGATCTTTGGTAAAAGCAGAAACAAATGTTTTTAAATATATGCTGCAGATTAAAAAGCCAGGAGCAAGGACCCTGCAAGGGAAAAGCAGCCAGTAATTCATAAATCAGTGTCCAGTGGGTCTTTCTGTGCTTAAAAGAGTGAATAATGTTCAGGTCAATGAAACCATTTGCTTTCATTACAGGAATAACTAATTCAGAGTATTAACCTTGCTTAGACCACTACTATTAAATAACCACAAGGATTCAAGATTTTAAAAATGCAGAATATTTTAATGAACTTGCTAAAAAAAATGATTACCAGTAAAAAAGAAATAGTCATTAAATGAATCCTAATGCACAAAAGTGTTATATTTTCTAAGTTCAAGTAAAATAATTTATTTTCTTTCTCAATTGATTACAAACATATAGTTATTAGTATCTGTCTTTAAGAAAAGTCATAGAAATGTCTTCAGAAAATGTGCAATCATAGCTATTCATATATCTTTATCTTGCCTCAATATTTAAAGATGATGCCTCACATTTGTAAATAACTCTCACTGATTAGGGAAGCTATTTCTGCCAGAATTCAGTGTTTATTGCATGTTTCATTGGCTTTTGGACTAATTTAGGAAGTAATTGTTTAAGTAATCATTTTATAGCTTAAAGTACTAAAACTGGAGGTCTGCTATCCCTTTCTCCCTCCCTCCCTCCCTCCCTCTCTCCCTCTCCCCTTCCTCCCTACCTCTATTAATTCACCCATTCCTCCCTCTGTAACAAAGCAAAACAATCAGGAAAGCAAAGAAGGAAACCCTGACTTTCTGTGAGGCAGCACCATGTTGAAATATGCCAGGAAGCAGATCTTGCCTTGAGCCCCATTCTTGGAGTCCTCGTGTCCACGTACATGTGTTATTTCTTGTCAGTGGCTGTACTTGCAGATGAAAACCCAAGTGCATAGAGCTCAGAGAAAAAGTTTAGACTTTAACATAGGCCCCGTGTTCTCAGATTCCTCCTCAGAGAGAAGGGCATGCATCTGTGAGAGCACCAAAGGCTGGTACCAACAAGCAGCTTTGGCAGGCAGATGCCTTCCAGGACAGTGGCACGTGGGCAACATGGCACAGCTATCAGACATGACCGTCTTGTCTTGGGGTACAGACACCTGGACTCTTGTGGAGCCTTGTGAAGCAGCTTGTCCTAGCAAGAATTACTGTCACACTTGATTAAACATCCAAACCTGTATTGTTTTAATAAGAGCAAATGACGCTTATCAGTCTTTTTAAATGGGAATAGCAGAAGTCCTGTTCTCATAGAGAACTTGTGAATTATACACAGCTGGAAGACAGTCTGTCTCCAAAGAATGCTGTTAGGCTATCTGGGAGGCACTTCAGGTCACCACCTAGGTTTATAAGCTGGCTATCATTCTAGATGTGATATTTGAAATGCCCACAGACAGGATATTGTTGCCAGTGCTCTTTCTCTTGACTATAAAATAAGAGAAGGAAGCCATAGAGCCTGGGGAGAGCCTGTCAACTATCCACACACAGCAAGCTGGACTTAGGTTAGAAAAAAAGGGGACTGCTACGCGTGGAATTTTCCACTGCAGCTGACTAACACCTTGCGTTGTGGTTATGTCAATCAGGATTCTGTTGCTCTTTTGACCTTCTGGCTTCATTGACACACACATGAAAGCAGAGAGAATCATCAAAATGTGTTCATGTTTGTGCAAATTAAGACACAGTGAACTGAAGTATGCTGTGGATTCTCAGAGGACGCCAAGGGTGGGAGTGTTGCTGTGATGAACACTGGAGGGACCCAGTAGTCACACCTCGGTCTGAGTGGATCCAGGAATTCGAGTGAGAACGCTGTAACAGTTCATTTGTGGGTTTCACAGCCTCGCTATGTGGATGTGAAAATACCATTCACAGGAGTCTCTCAAAACTGTCTTCCAGACTATTAGTGGTCCAAGATCAGTCTTCCTGCTCAAATTTGATAATCACTGAAGTCCCAAAATAGTAGTCTTAATTGTAATATGTGTATACATGTGAAGATAATCTTTTTTTTTTCAAACTTTATTTGCCTTGGTGTTTGCCTGGAACTGGGAACTGGAACTACAGACAGTTGTGAGCTATCATGTGGGTTCTGGGAATTGAACTCAGGTCCTCTGGAAGAGCAGTCAGTGCTCTTAACCACTGAGCCATCTCTCCAGCCAGTGAAGATAATCTTAACAAAATTCTATACTTATTTAGATACACTACAATAAAAACACTGTAAGTTCAAGTATCAGGAGAAATATCACATGCATTCACATAGATATTAACATTTAGTGTATAGGAAGCACTCAAACAGCAACCGAGAACTTCAAAGCTTCTCAACCTCCTTGAATACTTAGGGTTTTTTTTTTTTTTGTAATGATCTAAATTTGTATTCTAAGATACATCATGTCATCAATTGCCTTTGCAAATTGATGCAGTTGATGCCAGCAGTGCAGAGTGGGGCTGCTGACACCACAGTTAGACAGTAAGCGTCAGAGTTCTGCTCCCTGGGAGTAATAACAGACTGATACCCACTCAATTTAAAGCATGCTCAAGGGAGGACCTCCCCACACCAGCAATGAAAACCCTCACTGCTTTCAGTTTTACTACTGAGCACTGCTGAACCAGAAAGAAAGGGGGCAAGAAAGACGACATGGAAAATCCCACCTTGAACAGTTACTCCAAAAGAGATTGGTGGTAAATTTCTAAGTGCCATTGACTGCTAGCAGAGACAAGATTTCTTCCTGCTATTAGAATGCAAAACAGAAGCCATTGTATTCTGACTTCAGAGTTGAAACTGAATAAAAATAGCATTTATTTTTGCATACCCTGGGTTTATGACTATTAATTACATAGTCAATTCTGTGATTTCTAATACCATTTACAGCATATAATTTAAAAGAAACCCTAGGAATACAAAATGATACTTAAATTACTGAGTTGCCCTTAGTGTAGGATTTTTTTTCTGGGATAATTTATTCCTAAAGGGAAAACTGAACAACTTTTTATTGTAAAGCAGACTGCATTAATACTGCTTATGTCTTTTAAACCAAAGATAGATGTATATTTTAACTCATATGCTTGAGAAAATTCATTATGGTAGCACCATAATAGTCTTGCCTGTATTGTTTATTTCTGAGTAAATAAAAGAATTAGGGGATTTTTTTCTTAAAAAAAATCAACAAGGCAATATAGAATCACTTATTACAAATAATTTTTCATAAGGATAAACCACAAGTAATATCAGCTAAGAAATTCATTTTTTAAATCTGATATTAAGATTTGGGACATACAGGAAAGAGAAACAGGAATTACTTTGTCATAGAGGAAATGCATGTTCTCTGCAAAAGCAATTAATTCTGGTAACATGAAATACTTCTGTTGTAGAGGAAACTATTTTCTTTTCACTGGTTATCAAATCTCATTATAAAACAAAAGCTGATGTTGCTATACTAAAAAGATGAACTTTGTGTGCTGGAAATATTGCTTGGTCAGTAAAATGCTTGATATAAAGCATGAGTCCTTGAGTTCAAACCTCAGCACCTACATAAGAAGCTGGACATGGCAGATGCTATTGTAATATGAGCTCAGTAGAGTGGGAGACATCTGAAGCTTACTGTTCAGATAGTCTAGCTGTGCTGGCAAACCCCAGGTCAACCTCTCAACAAATGAAATTAATACAGTCTGAGAAACTATACCTGAGGTGGATCTCTGGCTCCCACATGTATGCACACATATGTTCATGCACACACATTTACACACATATACCTGGACACAAATATAAAAAATTTGACAGTAATGTGCAAATTTTCCTGAGGGGTGGCAGATATTATAATTGAGGAGAAGAGAAGATCTCCATGTGGATGGGATGGAGTCACATTCACCTACTGAGAATGAGTCCACCAATGCTTTCTCATGTATGAAAACACAGTATGCTGTTCATGGCATTCTAGAAGCTGTTCCTCAATGCTGGTACAATGTAAGCACTTAAATTCTCTAGTAACCATTCATTGTTAAGCTAAGCAGCATTGATTCATATTAAAATCATTCCAAAAACAATGTAGTAACTATGTATTTCTTTTATAGTCATAAAACTACTTCAAAAGACCTATACACATAAACAAATAACTTTGGCAAGTATAAATTTCCTTGTACAGATAGGTTCCATTCCATAAAACTCCAATGACTGGACTGATCATCACAGATTCTTATACAAAGCCCTGGCCTGTTACAGTGTAAAACAAAAAGGTTCAGTGTTCTTCAGCTCTGTGTATGAGATGGAGGATTCCTTCTAGGGAAACCAAAACCTGATTTCATCTAACACCGGGAGCATCCTTCTTTTGCCCAGTAAACACAACCCAGGAACCTACTTGTCCTTCAATGCCTCTGCTCCCATCCCCTACTCAAGGACAGAAGAAAAGGACTAATTTCTGGCTCAGCGTCTCATAATCCAAGAGTCCATGATGAATGATTATTGAGACTTTTTGTAAAATAAAGGGGAACTAATAAACACATTCCAGGGAGTGACCCAACCCCCAGTGTGCACTAATAATTGTTTACAAAGCAAAGGGGACTTTTCTCCTGTGGGCAGATTCCTGTTTTCTTCTTCACTCTTGAAAAAAAAGACAGACAGACAGAAAGAATCAGGTTTAATATAACCATATTTTTAGACTCTTATTGTCTTTTCTCAGCCATATACCATTGACCCTCATCAATAAATGCAGTGGTTTATTGGCTTATACAAACCCTTCTATTCATTCTGGGAGGAGGCAGACTGCAGAGGGACCCTTATGCTGCCTTTGGCTACTTATTTTCTTGCTCACACCATGGATGTCTGGGATCTGAGCACATGAAGGCCAGTCATCTTGATTTCTACTTGCTATCATTAGAAAAATTCTTTGTGCTTCTCTTCTGGGTTGGGTTTCTGCTTTCCTGTAATCCTCCACCCACCCCCCATTTTTCTCCTTCTTGGTTTGGTCCATCAGTTTCAAAGGTGTCTTGGTGTTTCTATTTTTGTAATAAAACATCATAACCAAAAGAAACTTGTGGAGAAAGAGGATTATTTCTTACATCTCTCAGGTCACATCCCATCAATGAGGGAATTTACACAGGAGTTCTCCATGGGAACTTGGAGGCCAGAACTGAAGCAGAAGCCATGGAGGAGACTGCTTGATGTCTCGCTCCTCAAAGCTTGCTTAGCCTGATTTCTTTTAGCATCCAGGACCATCAGCCAAAGGATGGCCCCACCCACAATGAGCTGGACCCTCTCAAGCCAATCACTAATCAAGAAAACACCCACAGGCCAATCTGCTGGTGCCATTTTCTTAATTGAGGGTCCCTCTTCCCAGATGACCCTAGCTTATGTCAAGTTGGTATAAAACTATCCAGCATAACAGGTTACATCCTCCAGAAATGCTCTGGGGAGAAATCTTGCTTACTTAATTTATAGTTCATTTTTCTATCTGACTGATGATTTGGATCTACACGGAGTTTCACACAGAACTTTTCCTTTTAAAAGGAATCTTTCCTTCTTTTGACTTACAGAATTGCTTTGATTTTTCAGTGCTTTGACTGTGACTTATCCTTCTATCCAGAAGCTTTGGGAATCATCTCTTTGTAATCCAGCTCTAAAGTTCTGCCCTACAGGAGTCTATTTTCATTCATTGTTTAGGCTTCCCGAGAGCCCTTTCAATCTAAAATCTCATGGCCTTCAGTCTGGGGAAATGTCTTAAAAATTACCTTTATGATGATTTCCTATACTCAATTTTCTGTCTTCTTGCTCTTTTTGAACTTCTATTATTGTGTATTACATTTTGTTTCAGACTATTTCTCAAGCTTCTTACTTACCTTCTCTGATCTATTTTTTTTCTCTCTTTTTTTTTTGTTCTACTTTATTCTTCTGTGTTTTCTCAATGGCTCCTCTGCAGATTTCTATTCTCAGCTCCTGGGTACAGTATTTTCCTAAACTTTCTAGATATCCATGGCAAGCTTTGGAAAGTTTCCTTTTCATCAGTGGTATCTTTGCCTGCCTCAACATTTTCTGTGTTTTGTGGTTCTATCTTCTTCCATCACTGAGGCCTTTCATGTCTGAAGCACCTGAAAACATGTGTGAGGCTGGTCGACACTGAGCTTCACTATGGTGATCTACACAGTCTGTTTGTTGATGGCAGAAGCTCTACTCTGTTCTTGCCTCTTAGGCTACACCAGTCCCTGAGGGAGACTCCTCTAGTCTTCCTTATGAGTGATACAGCAGCCTACAGGGGCATCAAAGTTCAGTAAGTATCTTAGCTTGCTTTCTACTGCTGTGGTAAAGCACCATGACCAAAAGAAACTTAGAAAAAGGTTAATTTCATCTTATAGTTGTAGTTCATTATAAAGAGATGTTCAAGCAGAAAGCTGGATGTAAGAACTGAAGGAATGCTTGCTACTAGCTTGGTCTTTATGGCTTGCTCAGCTTGCTTTCTTATACTACTGAACCATCTGTCTAGAGGTGGCACTGCCCAGAAAGGGGTGGGTCCTCACACAACAATCATTAATCAAGAAATGCTCCCAGAGACTTAGCTGCAGGTTACCCTGATAGGAACATTTGCTCAATTGAAGTTTCTTCTTTTCAAATTACCTAAGTGTGTATATGTCAAGTTAACAAAACAGAGCAAAACAAACAAACAAACTAAGCAAGACAGGCATGAGCTACTCACCTAACATGTTGTCATTGTTATTGGTGTCCATCTCCATTTGGGACCCGGTGATGTGAACAGCTCATGGCTGTGCCCTTCCTGATTTCCTCACTCTGTACTAAAATCCACATGAAATTTATTTTTAAATTAAGACTATTATTGTGTGACTTTTTCTGGAGAGACAACAACAAACATCTCCTCACCTCAGAGAGAGAACCAATGGCCGACAGAAGTAAAGATTACATGTAAGACAGTTTAGGGACCCTGTGTCATGGAGTGTGCAGGCTACTTTTATGTCAGTTTAACACAAGCTAGAGTCATCCAAGAGGAGGGAAACTCAGTTCAGAAAATGTCTCAGAAGAGCCATCTGTAGGCAAGGCTTTAAGGGTATTTTCTTAATTAATGATTTATGTATAAGGACCTGTAAGGACCTGGATTCATCGGCACGTTGATACCTCAGCGCAGGGCCCAGGTCTGAGAGTGAACTTCCGCAGTAACCGATGGATTCAAAGGTTGAATTTGTGCCAGAAAACTCCAACGACTGCTGTACCTTACCCCTTTGCCCAATCCTGGACGGTCAAGGTGTGTTGCATCTTGATTATGTAAGTTTTTCTTCAAAGACCCCTGCCCATTAGGGCAGCAGTCCCTTAGCCCTTCCGCTGTGCCCTTGCTAAGCTATCGACCCAGGTTTCCACAGAATGTACGTAACAATAAAATCCTCACTCTTCACAGCATGTCCAACCTCCCTGGTGGCAAGCGTGGAAATTCTTACACGGGCATAACAGACCCAGCCCATTGAGGTTGGAGCCAACCCTGTACTTATGGTCCAGGATTTTATTAGACCGGGCTGAGCAAGCCATAATGAACAGGCCAGTGAGCAGCAATCCTCCATGGTTTTCGCATTAATTCTTGCTTCTAAGTCTGCCTCAAGTTCCTGCCCTGACATTCCTTCATGATGAAGTATGGTTGAGACATGGAAAATGAAATAAGCCCTTTCCTCCTCAGATTGCTTTAGGTCATAGTGTTTCATCACAGCAATAGAAACCCTACCTAAGGCAGGGGTCAATTTACAGAAACATAAATGAGGGGTTTTTGTATCATCAGATAACCCATCCCAATATGAGTGTCCTCTCGAGAACATCCTTAGAGATCTCTGTATAACTTTCAGGCTACTCAGTGACTTAAGGCTTCTCTCTACAGCAATTGCTTACTGTTTGTGTACTGCCAGGCAGAGGCTTTACTAATCTCCTAAATTTCAGGAGATTAGTGAGACTTGTGAGTTTCTTTACTTCCTGTGTATTATTAGCCTTAATAGGTGTCTCTCTAGGAGAAAATTTGCTACACAATAATTGTTAATTTTTAAGGTTAGCATACAAATTATTGGGCTTATTAACAACACATACATATTTATATATGCATATGAATATGTATGAATATGTGTATCAGTATACTTGTTCGCATTCATCCTCCTTTCTTTCTACTGCCTCCCCCATTCATTTATACACTAAACACTACTGCTTGGCTAGAGAAGTCATTGACTCAATGCTCAGCTATGGTAAAGGATACACGCTACTGCTTCTATATTTAAAATAAAATGCCAAGTCGCATTGATGTCCTAGAGTCTCTTAAACAGCCAGCTTCCTTTACACTGGGAACCGAGGCAAGCAACCTACTACTCAAAGTGTTACCCTATCCTGATTCCAATGCCCAAGAAATTGTAGCTAAGAAACTAGAATTCAGTTTGCAGCTGTAAACATTAGCACATGAGTTCACAGTACGTTTCTAAGCTAAACTTCTGGTTTCCATCCGTGCTCTTACTTAATAGTAATCTTTCTGTCCTTAACGAAATGAGCTGAAGGAGGCACAATGCAATATAAAAGCGAGCTGGAGTGCTTAGGTGTTCTCCTAAGTAAATGATTGTCCTTGAAGAGTCTGTCCTCTGATTCCTTATCACAAACACCTGCTTGTTTTCTTACGACTTAGTCTGTTTTGCAAGATTTCATTTACTATAATTCTTTTGCTTTTGGAATTTTCTATTAGTGATTTTTAAATTTTTTGTTTGTTATTTTCCAAACTATTTTTCTCTAAGATTCCAACTCTATATATATTGAACCTAAAAATCAAAGTAGTTAACCAATTGGTATTTAATAATAATTCAACCTTTGAGGAGACTGAGCATGCGCGAGAGTGCATGCGTGCTTGTGTGGGCTTGTGGGTGTGTATAGTTGTCTGATGGAAGAATGGACAGAAAGTACAGCTTGAGAAATATAAAAAGTCACCTTCATGAATATTCTATGATTGTCATATTTTTCCATGCAGAACACTTTACGTATACATAAAATACAGCATTTAAAAGTAGAAGATGTTTCCCTGATTAAATTTCTTCCAGCTGGTTTGTTGCCCTGATATTGCCATTGTTAAGGATGATTAGCTTTCCATGGCATCCAAGTTCACAGTATCAGCGTGTTACTTAATACAATGTCATTCTAATGTTATTAATATCATTAGCAGGTATCATGCTGGATAGATATGAGTTTGAACTTCTACCTTTAACTGCCAAATTTACATTTTAAATGTAATCAGAACAGACATACCTTTGAAACTCTAAGTACGCCAGTAATAGCTGGCATTTATTGGGCATTCACTACAAACCATGCAATGCATAAGGAGCATGCATTATCATATTTCAAATCTTCAACTCTCTGTGAGATGCTTATGATTACTCTGCATATTTCACAAATGGGAAAATTGGATCTCCAATTAATATTGTGCCCGAGGGCACACAATTTGGAGATTGTAGAATCTAGATTTCATGACTTCGGGGCCCATATTCTGTTTCATTATCCTCACTGTTGAGTAAATACTTTTAAAAATTAGTCCAAATAAATAAAAACATTACGCACCAAAATTAACTTGACCCAAAGTCTATATAACTCAGCAAACCTCTATGTAGTTAGAATAAGCAGTCACAACAGAAGCTGTTACACACTTTCACTATCAATTTTATGCTCTTGTCCACCATAAAAAAAAAAAGAAAAATCCATGACGGAATCAGAACTAGAATAACCATTACTTCTCTCCTCTTTCATAACTTGTATTATTTATAACCATTTTATTTTTTATTTGTAAGTTTTTAATAATGATGTTCATTTAAAATTTATAACTAACAAATTAATCTAACAAAAACTTAAGGTAATAATTAAATGGATTCCCTCCCTGAGTTTGTTATTTTGTTAAGAAAAGATGACTGTCCATGAGAAACATAAAAGTTGGTTTATACTGTCAGCCCAGTACTTGGAAGCTGAGGCAGGAGTATTGCCATGAGTTTAGTGCCGGGCTGGAGTTCCAACCCAGTCTGATACAGAGACTTTGTGTCATAAAATAATGATAATGAGGAGAAGGAGGGAGGGAAGAAGAGAGAGAGGGGGGAGGGAGGGAAGGAGGGGGGAGGGTGGGCAGGCCAATCAACATTACAACCTTATAGCATTATTAACAGCACAACTTTGAAGCATTAGAATCACTGCTTCAATCAAGAATGTGTTAATAGCTCTGGAGAGATGACTCAGGAATCAAGAATATTTGCTGCTCTTGCAGAGGACCAGAGTTTGGTTCTCAGCACCCACACTAGGAAATTCACAACTGCCTGCAACTCCCAACTCCAGAAGATCTAACACCTTCTTCTGGCCTTTGTAGCACTCATATCCATGTGACATACACTCACAGAGATGGACATACACATAAATAAAACTATTTTAATGCGTTCATTTTATGCTATTACATAACAAGTTGCCCCTAAAACATTCTTAAAATAATAGCAATCATTTTTTTTTTCTCACAGCTCCTGTGAAGTAAGAATTTAGGATTAATTTTGCTGGGTCATTGTGGCCTGGACCTCTAATGAGCAATGGTCTGTCAGTCAAGACAGCTGTTGCCTGAAGCCTAACTAGGACTTGGGAACCTGCCTCAAGACAGCTCAGTCACATGGCTGTCATTCTGACTGCTGGCTGTCTTCCAGAAATCTCTGATACCCTCTACATGACTTACTGGAATGGCTTGAATGTTGTCAAGGTTTGGCTTTCGCAGAAGAAACTGACACAAGACACCACGTTGGAAACTGCAACACTTCTCCAGTGTATTTAAAAGCTCTATGCAGAGTCACTTCCATTATATTCTCTTTGTCACAACTCACTGGAGGCAGAGGCACCACCAGCTGGGACCATCAAGCAGCAAGAATCACTGAGAGCCAATCTTGAGTCCCTTTACCAAAAAGGAAAAAAGTCTCTCTGTCTGTTGATTGTCTGCAAAGCCTCAATGTCTAGGGGACAGGAATCTATCTCCCCAGGGTATTTACCAGGTCATAGCAGTGGCAGGTCAGGTTTCTAAGGACATGGAGTCCACTCTCCATAGGGGTGCTTGCCTATGCCGGTTGCTCTCTCAGGGGGAGAACAATGTTACTCCAGAAAGTGTAAGGGGAGCAGGGGAAGGGGAGATTACCCCAGGAGCAAGAAAAGATTAGGAGAGCAAAAGAAAAGTGAAAAGGAAGCCAGTGGATGCCATAGCAGGTGTTCAAGGAGGTTTTAGTAAATGTGAGTTGTTTTAACAGATGGCATCAGATGATTTCCAGATATGTCTATCATACCTTTTCTTAACACTCACACCAATCATGATGTAGAATTTAATTTGTTCTGTGATATGTAAAAAATGCCGAATGATGTTATAGAGTGGGTATAAGCTGAAGCAAAGACAGCCTGTAGAGGTCTCACTGCCTTTGGAGAACTCGGTTCTCTAGTCTTTCCTCCAGCACTAGAAAGGACCTTTCTCAGAGACACTAGCTCAGTGGTGACTTTAAGAATATGTGGGTCGGCTTCCGGTTCCGCCACCGGGACCTGTGCTCTCTGCGGCGTCCCAGCACACTCTGGAGCAGGGGCAGCTGAACTCTGCACCTGGCCACACCCACAGCTCCTGCTGCTCAGGGAATCTACTAGGAGCCCTACTGCGACCCTGAACTGAGTGAACTGAGCAAACCAACTGCAGGGGTCTCTGAGGGGCGGATTCGAACCCTGACCAGAGGTGAGGAGGGCTCGGCGGGCCTCAGCGCCTGTATCCTGGC
>PVIH01008036.1:0-29798 GCA_004025045.1 Sigmodon hispidus
AAAAATGATCAGATGTGGTGGGAGGGGGAAGGGACCTTCAATGGGGATATACAGGGATGGAAAAAAAAGGTTCAGAGGGAAAGCTGAACACAGGGGGAGTATATGTGTGGTGATCTTATTTGAATTTCCACCCTTGATAAGCCATGCTTGTGATTATTATCCTCTGTATGGTTGTTGTTAACTCTTCAGCATTTTTTTTAAATTCTTTTTGCTGTTTCTTTGATAAATACAAAATAAAGAAAAAAAAATTAGTTTGTTAAAAAAATTGATAAATTGGTTTTTGTTAAAATTAAAAACTTCACTCATGTGAAGTAGATATAAAAGCAAATTATGAACTAGGAGAGACATTTTGTTTATGTCTGAGGAAGAACTAAAATCTGGGTGTCAGAACTCAACAGCAGGAAAGAAACAATTGGAAATGGGCAAAAAATGGAAACAAACACTTAATTGAAGAAGGGCAGAAAGCAAAAGCAGCACAAGAAATGGTCCTCAGTGCCCCTGGGCAGCAGGTCATTGAAGATTAGGTGGGAAGACGTAAGGATGAGAAGAATATGCTGGCTGAAATGAAAGCTAGCAATAATATATATGAGGGTCTGTGTGGCTCATGAATGTTTGGTTCCCATGACGGTCAGAAAAGGGTGATAGATCTCCTGGAACAGGGGTTAAAGAGAGTAGTGAGCAATTATGAGGCTGTGGGAACCTGACTTAGGTCCTCTGCAAGAGCAACAAGTGATTGTAACCTCTGAGCATCTCTCCAACCTCCTGTCCAATTCTTCATCAAAAGTTGAAACATTGATATAAATACATACAATGAAAACTAAATGTGAGTTCTAAAGGCCAATTTGATACTTCATGAATTTGAATGAATCCAAATTTTCTGATGTTCACACCAAGCAGGATTTCCTCTGAATTCCACATCTAGCTGCATAGGAATAGAATGTTATTCTTTGTTGGATTTTGTGGACAAGGTAGGTGGTCTGTTTCTAAACTGGACTGTAACATGACTCATTTTATCATATCACACAGACTTTGCATCTTCTGTCATGCTGAGTAATGGGTAGCAATTTGCCAGCTCTGCTCTTGATCACATTTTTTTTTTATTGAAAAAAAAAAAAAAAACAAACCCACATTTGTCAGGATATATATTGTGATAGGATCGAACAAAGCACATTCTCTACTTTCCCAGAAGTATACCCTCTAGAATTTTCTAATCCATTTTTTAAAAAAACAAAACAAAACAAAAAAGCAAACAAACTCAGAATTCTAGCATCTCAAATCTAAGGTATGCAGGCAGAATACCTGTTTTAATTAGGAAGATCACTACTCACCCCCAGCCCAAATTACTGCTGTCGTTATGCCTGGCCATACAACCTCAGGGACAGAAGAGATATATCAGGATAGAAACATGGATGTAAAAGTATTTCCCATTGTGCATGCCATCAGATAATGTTTTTTTCATTGCTTTGTAGCTGGACAATATAGCTTCCCATCTACACAAGGTCAAATCATTCTGTTCTTAGAGACAGCATCAGGCCTCCCCAACTGCTCCGAGTTTTTCCAAGAAAGTGGCACAGCTGGGGCTTGAGTCTGGGTTGCAGCTCATGGCTGTCTCAGGTCTTTAGAATGCATTGTATTCTGAATTCCAAACTCCCCACTGCACTCTGGGATACTGAATGGCTCCAGCTGTAGATCATATTCTATCCTGTGGGAGGTCCACTGCTTTCTAGGATCAGGGCATC
The DNA here is from genome assembly GCA_004025045.1 of Sigmodon hispidus. NCBI lineage: Eukaryota > Metazoa > Chordata > Mammalia > Rodentia > Cricetidae > Sigmodon > Sigmodon hispidus. Next base: position 1,740 of record PVIH01008036.1, read on the forward strand.
TTAAAAACATTAGCAGAGAGGCACATGCTATTAAGCCTGAGACTGATTTTTCTTGATACCAACTTCCAGCAAGCACCACATCAATTAGTGGTCTTGGGCTGGGATTGTGGCCTCTCCAGGGGAAGCCTAGGGCCGCCAGGGGCTCCCTGCCGGGAAACATGGGGCTCAGCACGCACCAGAGAACCCAAAAACCAGTGGAGGAGGGTATGTGCTGGCAATGGAGGTCAGATTCCAGGGATCTTGGATATTAAGTCTGGTTTGACTCATTCTCCTTAAGAAAGACAAATTACCAAATAATCCATGCTATGTATTTAAGGACTTTAAAGAGAATTGCTCTATGATAAAGGGATTTGGGTGGAATATACTGAAGGAGGTAATGGTGGTGTAAACTTCACAGGGTTATATGATTTGTTTTCTATACACTGAAAGGACTATCTCAAATGATAGCTACACATTTGGTTCCTTTTCCTTCAAGCACAGTATAACAGTCTTAGAATCCTCACTGATCCATCTGTTGCTTCCCATGTGAACCAGAACAAATATAATTTTTAAGATTACCCTTTCTATTTTAGATTTTTCTTAAAAGCATGATGCTGTGAATGTATTTTTCTTGAAAGGCACACTGAATCCACAAGAAATGCTGTATGCATTGTAGTCCCACAAAATGCTTTCTATAATTGTACCATTGAAACCAACCCTTTTATCTATTTTTAATCATATGTCATTAGAAACATAGTAGGTATGGAATAGCTTTTTGCTCTGCGTGTGATTGATACCAAAATGTAGCAAACCAGAAAAGTCACCCTGAGAGCTTCAGGTTCATGTTTATATCAGAGTTTATAATACAGTGTTTGGGACATGATGGGAACTAAAGATGTGTTTTCCATGCATCCCACCTTTGTAGTTTTTTATTCTCATGGTCCACCAAGGAAACAGCATATTAAAGGTGTTACAAGGGCAGTGCTCTGTAGGCTTTGTCAGGGTAACAGTCATAAGGATATTGGTGTTGAGGGCTGCCATGTGCTCCCTAAAAACATGGATGACTTCACCTTTTGCATTGTGCTCTGTGGAAATCTTTTAAAAACTCTCATTTATTCTTACTATTTTCAAAAAAGTGTATGAAACATGTCATTAAGTGAATGGACTGTAGAAATACTGGCATACCCTCTGGACACAAGTTTCCTGTCTAAGCCCAGGTGAAGAGCCCAGGACAGCTCTTGGCGCCTCTGCCAACTTCCGATTGTTGGGGAACCTACTGCCAAATGTTTGAGAGTTAAATCAGTCACTCAATTCCTGGAGTGGAAGATGCATCCTGAACTCCATCTGACTAGGAAGTATTCTAGGCTGTGCCGGGCCAAGCTCCAATCACACTTGAGGAAGAAGTGGTTTAAGGAGGAAGTCCGATGGAAATGTCCAGTGAGCAAAGATTTGCATATATGTGTATGCAGAACCTAGATGTCAACCTGAAGTATTGTCATGCCTCAATTGCTATCCCACTTATTTCTTTGGCTGGTGTCTTCCCTGAGCCTAGATTTTCCTGAGTAGGCTAAGAAGGCTAGAAATACTTCTGACTTTCTCTTCCAATGCTGGGATTAGAAGTGTGGAGTGGTGGTGGCATACACCTTTAATCCCAGCACTGAGGAGGCACAGGTAGGCAGATCGGAGTTCAAGGCCAGCCTGGTCTACAGAGCTAGTTCCAGGACAGCCAAAGAGAAACCCTGTCAGGAACAAAAAACCAAAACAATCTTGTACACTACTTTCTTAGATTTCTTAAGTAGATTCTAAGGATTGAACTCAGACCCTTATGCTTACCTAGCAATACCTTATTGACTGAATATCTTATCAGCTTCCTTAAAGTTTATAAGGAACTTCCTTTCATTATATCTATTTTTGTTTTTTTAACAATTCTATTTCATGTTTTTATGTGGATGTGCTTTGTCTGCATGTATATATACATATCACTTGCATGACTATGCCTGCAGAAGTCAGAAGCAAGCATTAGATCCTCTAGAACTGGAGTTCGTGGTGTTATGAACCACTGTGTGGATGCCAGAAACTGAAAATGGGTCTCTGCAAGGGTAGCAAGTGACCCTGAGCAACCACACCAGACCCCAATTTGTTTTTCTTTTGAGAGGTGGGATCTTGATGTGTAACCCATGTTTATTTGGAAGTCACTATATAGACCAGGTTGTTGTCAATTTTGTAATCCTCCAGCCTCTGTCTCCTCAGTTTTGAGATTATAGGCAGGTACTACCACATGGGTTCCAAAATTTGTGACTTTTTTCATGTACACCAATTGGTTCCCACATTATAACTCATCCCAAGTCATAACTTCGAGGTTTCCCCTGGCTGCTTGGGACACACCTGGGCTCTGATTTACAGACACAAATCTGTCTCACTGTCCCTTCACCTTTCTCCCATCATTTTCTCTCTGACCCACCCTGCCCCCACCTCCAAGAAGCCCTTTCAGACACTCATCCTGTAGCCATTTCCTCTGTGCCCCCAGGACACTGTACTAAGGGATATGATTTTGTCTGTTGGGTGAAGTTTGCATCCTCACAGAGATCGTGCTCCAATCCTACTGGACGCTTCTGCTCTGGGACCATCTCCTATGAGCTTGGTGTTAACTACATTAAGCAGTACTTAGGGATATAAGTACAAATAAGTATGACTTTCTACACGGTGAGCTACAAGATGCTTTCATTATAGCTCTATGAAATGAAGATGATTTAGTGGATTTTTCTCTTCAGGTAGAGAAAGGTACAGAGAGGTAGCACCTGACAAACACTGCATCTGGGCAAATACTGGGTTTCTGACTCTAAACCACACGGAATTTGTGGTTTTCTACACATTCATTCTGACCCCATTTGCCTTTTCTTATGTTATGCTTCCTTTGTATGTTTTAATTAAAAACTCAGATTTATATATGATAGTAGTAATAAGACACCAACTTCTTAGCTTTAAATACTTTTATGTGAGATTCCTTCTTTAAAATTTTAAAATTCCTTGGAATCAGTGCCACTCAGAAACTCAGTGCCTCAGGTGCTGCGTTACTACGCTGATGAGTTCTTTCCTGTCTAGACCCCAGGAAAGGCATGCTTCCTCCTGTCTTATGATGCAAAAACCAAGGCTGTGGCAGGGCCAAGGTCTAAGCCTGTGTTTGTCAGCCTGGGCAGCTGGAGGTATTGCACCCACCATGTAACCTGTCACACTGTGCTGGAGGAAGGAGATCGGCTCAGTGCCAGCAGACTTACAGACCGGATAGGTGACAAACACATAAATGAATAGTCCTAATCACATAATCTGGGGCTGTGAATACACTGCTGAGGACAGGGTGAGGGAACACGCTAAAGGGAATGATTAAGCACTGCTATTGTCTTGACTAGTGTGCAGAGAGGGAGCAGTTTGTGTTTTTCACTTTGAAAGTGAGCATCTTGCTTCTCCATCTCAGCTAAGGCAGTGTTTTTCAGATTTCATGATTCACTTGGCAATCTTGTTAAAACATATTTTTGAAAAAAAAATTCAGATTGTGACTCAGTAAGCATGAGTGAGTGTGGGAGGCTAGCATTTTCCTCCCCCCTCTTAAAAATTTCCAGGTGACTCTGATGCTGCTGGTCTGAGGCCTACCTCTTGAAATGCAAGGCACGTGACCCCCTCTCAAGACTCTTTCCAAAACCTGCTACTATGGCAACCTAACATACTCAGCCAGATGGCCCATTCACTCAGCTGATCCTGATTCAAATGCATTCATTCACAGTTGAGACCTTGCAATGGGAGGTGGGAGTGGAAAGTCCATTCTTGGGCGCCCTTTCCTGTCACTTTCTTTTCCAATCTCTAATTGTGCAGGAGAATGGATTTGTCCAGAGTCTCAGATCAGGGAGAGCCCTCTTCTGACTAAGGCGATATGGAGTCAGTTACTTACTCAATTACTCTGCAAATGCACTGAGATTAATTATAATAAATTTTTATGATTTCCCCTCTGCTGACCAGAATAGAAAGCTCTGGATCTCATTATGTGAGTACCTTCAATGAAATAACTGTTATTTTTCTTGGAGGCCAGAGGCTGGCCTGGGTTTCTTCATCAATATTTCACCATATTTATTTATTCTTAAGACAAGGTTTATTACTGAACTTATTTATCTAACCTGACTAGCCAGGAAGCTCCAGGCCCTACACCCCCATCTCTGCCTTCCCAGTGCTAGGCTTAAAGGCATGTGTGCCCTTTGTTGATTTTTGGCTTTTTGTTTGTTTGAGACGGTTTTGTTGTGTAGCCTAGGCTATCCTGAAACTCTCTCTGTATACCAGGCTGGCCTCAAATTCAGAGATTGGTCTGCCTCTGTACTGGGATAAAAGGCGGGCAGCACCACCTCCCCGCCCTGGTTTTTGTTTTTGTTGTTTTTTTTAATGAGGGTACAGAGGATCCAAACTCTGTCCTAATGTGTGAGGTAAGCACTTGAAGCCGAGTCACTTGTTTCCTTTTGTTTTTATTTGGGTGACAATGCTGTCTCTAAACCACCACACAAATAACCTGTGTGTTTGAGAGATGTGAGCATGGTCAGGTGACTTGCTGATCTGTCAGAAGCAAACAATGAACTAAAACCTAAAACCTTCACATTGTTTCCAAACCAGCTGTACTGAGGTTGTCCACACAGCTGCCCTGAGAAGATATGCTTGTACCTACCACCACACTCTCCCAAAGCCTCTGGTTCCAAAATCGGCCCGTGCTTTCAACCGCATTCCTGAACAGCTAATTTTACCCTCTCCTGATACACTGGGAATTCAAAACAGAGAAGAGTCTATGAATTCCAGAAGGTCAAGGGGCCCCTGTCTACGGTGGACTGTGACTTTCAACTGTGTTTGTCTCCTCTGTTTTAAAACATTATGCATCTGAGAGAAACATCAAGCTCCGTAGCTTCACGGGTTAACAGAACTTCTGAGGAACACCCTGAGACTTATAAACCTGTCTGATAGAAGCCTTGGAACTGCAGTAAAGATCCCTGGGTGCAACATTTCCCCAGCTATGTGACTTTGGGCATGCCATTTAAACTCTGGGCTCTGGTGTTTATAGTTTTCTATAAAGTGTGTCTACATAAAGAATTGCTGTGCTGCTGCATATAAAAATTCCTTAGCAATCATAAATGGCTACATAAGTGGAAAAGACAACTTTATGATCATTATTAAACAATTGGTGTGCGGGGGTATTAACTCAGTTGGTACATTTCTTGCTGCACAAGCCTCAAGGCCTCAGGCCCATGTGCAGAACCTACATAAAAAGCTGGGTATGCTGCTGCAGGCCTGTAACCTCAGCACCGAAAGAGGAGAGATAGTCATATTTCCAAGCTACTAAGAGAGATCTTGTTTCAAACAAACAAACTTCCAAATCAACAGCAACAAACACAGTGGACATCCCCGGAAGAAGGACAGCTGAGATTGTCTTCTGGTCTCCATATAAACTCACATCATAAATGCATCTATACACCTGCTGTCTTTCTGAGCACTGGCTCAGTGTTAGAGAGCCAGAAGTAATAAGTAGAATCAACTCTAGGACCTTGCAATAACTAGAACAGATCAAGAGAATTCCTTTAACATCTTATCTTAAGAGATGTTAAGATTTAGTTTAGCAGGGTGGTGATGGCACATGCCTTTAATCTCAGTGCTTGGGAGGCAGAGGAAGGTGGATTTCTTCGAGTTCAAGGCCATCCTGGTCTACAGAGTGAGTTCCAGGACAGCCAAAGCTTCACAGAGAAACCCTGTCTTGAAAAACAACAGAGACATAATTTAATGTCAGAATTAAATGACAGAAGAGGACCTAATAAATCTCCGGAGCAGGACCTTTACTGGCCTATTTCACAGTACATGGGAGCTGGGAAGCACCCAGGATGGTTTATCAAACTCTCACAAAAGCAAGATATAAACTAAAAATGCAAAATTGTGGCAACTTCTAAGTGATTATAGTAGAACATTTTTCCATGGCTGTTTTTATCTAGAAGAAAAAGACATAGTAGATGATCACCTAAGTTGCCTGCGGCTTCACAACACTTCAATTCTACCAGGAACAATGCAAGGCATATGATCCAGAGAGATGTGCAGTAACCCTAAGATCCTCTATTGAACACTCTGATTGTGCTGGGCATCCAAGACACTCTAGCTCTGAGTGCTCAGCAGAAGTGAAAAATGTCCTGGGCAGCTGTCAGAGTGCAGCAACACCCTGGCCCTGGGAAAGGAAAGATGGTTTGTCATATGTCCCCGCTGAGCAACACGAGACATTAACTTCCAGGTCCCTTATTTATGCCTTTGCTCACAATTATTGATGTGGGACTTCTTATACTCTGGACAACTCCATTCCAGCTTCCCAAAGAGGAAACTTCCTTTTCATTGGGCTGTAGGAATTGCTTCATCAAGCTTTACTCCTATGTTTAAGGTTTCTTCTTGTCTTTGCGCACTGGGTGCCTCAGGCAGGTGATGTGTCAGTGTCTGGGGACTGAGCAGTCACAGGAGACCATGAAATACAACCTGAAGGGGACATAGCACAGTGCAAGACCTGCTCACTACATACAGATTCTCCTTATCTCCTCTCATCTTCAGCAGGATAATGTAGATGGTGTCTTTATTTCTAGGCTCAGCTCATTGATGAAGGAGGACCTCCTGGTAAGCACTCATAGGAAACCACTGCAAGGGCAGAAATTTGTGCAGAGCTGGAAGGTGTCAAAGAACATGGTTTTGCTTTATTGCTGATTAATCTTTCATTTTGTAAATCATGCTGGCCTGGGACTTACTATATAGCCCAGGCTGGCTTGGAACCCACAATATCCCATCAGCCTCCCAAATAGCTGGGCTTGCAGGTGTGTGCCTTCACATCTTGCTATGAGTGGATGATTTTAATATCAATGTATATGCTCTGCCAGAAATTACACTACTTTGGGGTCTTGAGGAGCTGACATGGCATTCTATATTTACTACATTACTGGATAGTTGGAGTTACTGCTATTGCCTATTCCAATATTAATAGGTAATTTAATACACTACAACATTATTAAAGCTACATGTTTTCCTCATGCTTAGAAAATGAATTATGAATTCTTCAAAGGAAAGAATACATTACCCACGATGTTTTATTATAAGGATGAATTACTAACAATCCTGTAGAGCACAGAGATGTTCTGTGGACAGAGGACAAGCAAAGGCATGATTCTCTCATATCCTGACTGGAGCCCACAAAGGTGCACTGAGCTCTGGAGTTGCAGTTTATGAACAGCAGAAACAAAGACCAGTCTCCAGACTATATGTTCAAATTGTCTTATAGTGACTAAGGAAACCAACAGAATGGTCTTGTGTCTGACCTAAGTTCTTAACCAAGAACATTGTTTAGAGTTACATTTTCAGTGAAGAGGAGAATTAGAGATGTTCCTGACTCCTGTGATCTTTAGGATATTTTAGTAGATCATCCTTTTGCCCCATGGTAATCATTTCTCTGTTTTCCCTTTCTTCAGTATTTGCTGTTTTAATTTTTAAAATCTATAGTACATCTACTTTGATCAACAAACATAATTTTCAGAAAAATGAAGGTGAAAAGTTTCTGAGGCAAAGGCAGGAAATTTTCTATCAGAGTAAGAACAGCTTATAGACAAAACCCAATGTTAAAAAAAAAAAAACAAAAAAACCTTAAATGTAGTTAGATGTTTTTGACCTGTCTGTTCTGGCCTAGCCCTGAGGTGCAAATGAATCTCTCTTACCCACAGCACAGTCTAGCCTAAGGTTTAGACCCACAGCCCCACTTGGTCCCAAATAATCACACAGAGGCTTATATTAATTATATGTGGTTTAGCCTATGAATGACTCAGGCTTATTGTTAGCATTCACATTTTAACTCAATCCATTTTTATTAATTTGTCTTGCCACCTGGCTAATGGCTCACCTGCACTCTATTATATCTTGCTTCTTGGGCTGCTGGATGTAGTCTCTGTGACTCCACTCTCTTTCCCTTTACCTATGCTTGGGTTTTCTGTCTGGAAATAAGCTGGCTTGCCATAGGCCAAACTAGTTTATTATTTAATCATAATTCACAGTGTATAGAAAGATATCTCACATCACTTCCCCTTTTCTAATAGTAAAATTATATGTAAACAAACAGCTATCGAGCAAGAATTACAGTTACAATATTTAGTCTATTTGTATTTAGTAAAATTAAAGAAAATATTTTATCATCTGCTTTACCTTTGTGAGTCTAAAATTTTATATCTAATTTACTTTTTATTATAACTATTTAATCTTTAACTATATCAAAAACCACAGAAGGATATACTATTACCCAAGTAAATAGTAAATGCAAGCAACTTCTAAAATCTAGAAATGGCAGAGATGATATCTGGCTGTTTGCACTGTCATCCAAAGTTCCTTTGTAATGTTGGGGCATCGATTATCAGCCTACAGGTCTAGCGTCTCTGGCAGACTTTATTTGAAGCAGGAAATTTGAAAGACTATTTTATTTAATTTGGCATAATTTGTCAGTCACTCTGTGTGTCTTGCAGATGTCTGGCAGTTTTTTTTCTGTGAAGCAGGAACTTGAAGGACTATCTTGGCTTGTTTTGTTAAAGTTTACAGGTCTCTTTTTTTATGGGTCTTATGTGTTTAGTTTATACAGCACGCTGTCAGGAGGTTGAGACAGAACAGTATTTTGACAAGTGGCTACTTTTATGCAAAGAAAGTAAACTCTTCATGGAGTGTCTTTGATGCCCATCATCTTCTTGAAGTAGATTTGTGCTGCCAGGAGCAGGTGTGTGTCACTGTCTGAAAAAGTCAAGTTTTTAAAATATTTTAATTGTCACAGTTTGTAGGTCTTTGAAGTGCTTGAAGATTACCTGTTTATTTGAAATATATTTTTGTATACCTAAAAACATCTTAACTAACATGACTATGTTTGGTTATCATAGATGACTATTAATTTATATTTTTAACTATATATTATAATTTTAAATGAGTTAGACAAAAATACCTTAAACAAGAGTAGAAATATATACAGTATAACAAAATTAACTTTAAATTTGTATCAATAAACCAAAATTTATATCAATATAAATTATTTTGAGATTAATAGCTGTTTTTTGGATTAAAGTAGATGTATTAATTTATCTTTTAAAATTATTTATATATTATCTTTTTAAAAGAGATTGACTATGACTATTGACTATAAAGAAAACAAACACAAACAATATTTTGGAAATTTGGACATAGCTTTTTATAAACAACCTTTTGCTGTTTGGGGGGGGTGTGTGGTAATTTTATGGGGATCTTGAGGCTAGATCATTTTAGTTGGCAGCCTTCAAGCTGATGTAACCATTTTTTTTTCATTAGAGATTTTTTTTTAGGGGTCTTTTTAAATCAAACTATATTAGCCTGAAAGCAATCTACTTTAAAATATATATATTGGTTTAACTTAGTAACCTTTATAATCAAATGTCTCTTTGTAGTTAGCTTATTAACAGTTAAAATATTAAAAGAAAACATAATAGTAAGTGTAATTTAGACTATATTTTTTATTTTTATGTGGCTTATTATATTTTTTATTTTTTTTAAGTTTTTTTCCTTTTTCCTTCCAGTCTACATATTTTTTTTTACTCACATTGTAATCCATTTAGAAGTTTTCTGTATCTGAATATGTTTTATTGCATATCTATAGTCATTTTTTTAACCAAGAGAGCTTTTAAGTTGCTAAACTATAAAGCACTGCTTTGGTTGTTGGATCCACCCCACTCAGCTTTACAACATGGCAGAGGTACCAGAGTCATGCTTCCCAATTCTGAGCATCATACAGATGTGTTTTTAAGCTCACAGTTGTGCTCCCAACTCAAAAGTAGAGGCTGGGAGAAGCCTCTTTGTACCACAGTCTATTCTGTGTGCTGGGACTAGGGAGCACAGTGTAAACCCCATTTCTGTGCATTCAGAATCTTTTTAAAAGCCTTTTTATCATCTGACAGTGGGTGCCATTTGTACCCTGAAGTTTCGGTCTTATCAGGACCTGCAGTCTGGAGGAATCTTCACACCCTGCTGTCACTTATAAAATAATTACACAAAGGCTTATGTTAACTACAAAATGTTTGCCTCATTGCTCAGGCTTATTGCTAGCTAACTTTCTTATCTTGACTCAGTTTATTTTTATTAATTTGTCTTGCCATGTGGCTCACAGCTCACCTCTACTCTGTTATATTTTGCTTCTTGGAAAGCTGGATGGAATCTCTGAGTGGCCCCACCCTTCTTCTTTATGTATGCTTAGATTTCCCATCTGACAATAAACTGGCTTGACATAGGCCAAAACAGCTTATTATCCAATGATAATTCACAGCGTCCCAAAAAAAGAAAAAAAGACATTCCACATCACTTAAATCTATGGGTCTATGGTTTTTAAAAAACCTTAAAAATGTTAAAAAAAATTGAAACATCCATAGAGCTTTCAGATTCCAACAGCAAACTCCAAACAATCCTCCACTCCCACATACACATAAAGTGGTCAGCTAAGAATTTCTTTCCCTTAGGATGGGCACTTAACCCCATGGGAAAATAGCATCCAGGTGAGCTCAGCTTGATGTTTCTGGGCATGGAACACAGTCCATTGTTCTACCCAAGCTGCAGGCTCACCTGCATCTGATTGCCCAACACAGCACACTCAAAAGGTGGCAAGGTGACTCTTCCCAACTCCACCCAAGGTCCTAGGCCTGAGCAAATCACACACACTGAGAAGATAAAGTTGAGCAGAAAACTTAATATACTCTTTCCCAAAGGTGATGAAGCTGGACTCAGATGCACAAGGGTGCAGCACCTGGGGTTCACAGTGATAAGACATAGACAGCAATAAATAGACTCCAAGAAAGAAATGCTCACATATCCTCAAATATAATTACATTCTGTTTAGTCTGTACGGCTGATTGTGAGTGAAGTTGCTAAGTAGTACCAGGAGGTCCGGGTTCCTTTCAAACAAGACAGACAATAGCTCTGTCTAACAGATGGTTCTTATTTGGGCCACAATTTGATTCTGAAGCCCTAACTGGCCCCTTGTTACTGCAAACAGGGGCTAGTGGCTGATTCCCCACCCCTGGTTCTTTCAAATTGTCTGTTCCTAAGTCCATGGAACACTCATTCTATAGGGAAAAAAGCTATGTAGTAATCTTTTGTTGTTCAGTATTTTTTGTAAAGCTTATGCATGTGTATATGAGTGCCTTGTGAGTTTTGTAAAGTGTATGTATGTGTACAAGTGTCTGTAGATGCTGGAATAAAGCATCGGACATCCTGGAACTGGAGTTACAGGTGATTGTGAGTTTGGGAATCAAATGTGGGTTCTCTATAAGAACAGCAAGTGCTCTTAACTGCTGGGTCATTTCCCCAGCCCTATTGGTTAGAATATTTAATGTCTATTTAGAAGCATTAGTATAAAAGTACTTTTGACAGCCTAGGACAAAGGAGAGAAATCCCCAGGGTGAGGCTCTTTGTCACAGATGAGAGGCAGAGTATGGGAAGAAAATTATAGCCTGAGATTTTAAAGATATAAAATATGTAGGGTTTTGTTTTGGAGCAGGATTTCTTGATGTATCCCAGGCTGTCCTGGAACTTGTTCTATAGTCTAGGCTGGTCTCAAACTCAGAGATCTGCCTGTCTCTGCCTCCTGAGTACTGGGATTAGAAGTGTGTACCACCACTGCCTAGCTTATGTGTAGGTTTTTTAAATAGGGGAAACAATGTATATTATGATTCAAGAAGAAAACAGTCTTGCATCTCTCAGGCATTCACTACATACCTTTTATATCCTCTAGAGTCTAGAATCTAGAAAGTGTTCTTTATTTCCTGTTGGACCACGTTTATGTGTACATCCCTCCCTAAACACCTACCCAAACTTGCCAATTGAAAACATTCACATCAGCCTAAAATCTGACCCCTCATAAGTACTGTGATTTAATGGGCATTAATGGGATTTAATGGGCATTCTATTTTAGTAGGAGAAATATTGTTCTATCAATGGACTTTGAACTCTTGCCTTCCAAACCCCAAGGATGTGCCAGAGTGATGACGCAGTAGAGACTCTCACGAAAGGCATCACAACACAGGCCCTACACTGTGGGGATGGATGGGTCTGGATCAGTGGAGGCAATGGCCAGGGAGCTAGGAAGTGCTTCTCAGAGCCCAGTTCTACAAAGGTCACAGTCTCTAATGGATCTTCTGGGGATCTTACTGAAGGCAGATCTTCAGTTACTACAGGAGGGCCAGTGGGTAAAGTTGCTTTGAAGTCAGTGATTTGTACAACATTACTACCTAGCAGTTGTCCTAGAAGGAGTAAATAAATTTACGATTTTGAGTTACCCTAAATTTTACAATAATACTTGGTTGAACTTAATGGAGAAAGGGACACTGTTTTCCAAATCCCAGGTGGACAGATCTGGAAGGAATAAAGAGGACTCCTGCTATCCATATGGTGGCTCTATTTGAAGAAAAACTTATTTGCAAATTCATCTGTGGCAGTGACAAGTCATCCAAAGGAGGGAGTCCCCTAACTGAAGGGAGTCTTATGTCAGGAAGCTCAGCAAGATGCCAAGACAAGCTCCTACCAATGCAGATACTCTTTTTAATATGCCTTCTAGAATCCTAATCAGTAGTAATTGGTCCAGTCCTATTAGAGGGACTCATATGAATTTCTGGATCATTATCTTATCTATTTTTGAATTAAAAAACTCTAAAGCAATTGTACATGGGATGATGTAATAATGTAATGTCAGCCTCAGCAGAGTTAGGAACATTATGTCAATACTATTTTCTATGTTTATTGTTGACTTCAGAAAAGTAGTATCCCCCCAAAAAGCTTCCCTACCACACTTTAAGAGCATAAAGTAATGACAAAAACTGTTCATAGCTGAATAAATCTCAGAATTATGCCTACACATGCTGAAACAATAAGTGTACATATGTCACGAAAAACAAGGCATGGTGGTGCATGCTGGGATCTCAGCTCTGGGAGGCGGAGGCCAGAAACTTGTTCCAAGTTTGCAGAAGCTTTGGCTGTCCTAGGTCAGCCAAGACTAGACAGTGAGAGAGGGGAGTTCCCAGTACAAAAGGGCTGAGGCACGAAATCACTAGGGAATGTGCTTTTACATTTCTCTAGAACTCTGGGAACAATGGCAGGTTAATCTTGTATCTTCAGGCCTATGTAGGGTTAGAACTTTTGTGCTTAACTGTATTAATAAAGTCTATATTATTCAGAAATATGCCATTCTTACAAAGTAAAAATGCACACAAGAAAATCTGAAAATAAATTATCTTCTATCTTTAGTGATTATCTGACCTTGGTTTAGTAGGTTTTGTTTGCTTCAAGAGAAGGAAAAAATTAAATTTTAAGGATTTAAGTGAACAAGTGTTCATTTAGATTGGAATAAGCTAGATGCCTGTCTAAAAATGTTTTTCTGTTAACATTCAGCAAATGTTCTAGGCTTTGAAGATAATGCATCCTTTACAGAGCTCTCCTGCTATGGCCGAGCTATCCAAAGATCACCCTGAAGATGGAAACAAACAGGTATGGACAGTCCAATGAAACTTTATTTTGGACCCAAAACTTTGAGTTTCACAGTATTTTCAAAGGTCTCTAAATACTTTTCTTTACATGCCTTTCAATTATGAGAAGCTATAAATATTAACTTTATAAAACCAGATGGTGGGCCATAGTCTGTGGATCCCTGAATTATATGAAGCCATTTCTACTTAAATTAGAGTTGGTCAGCAGTAATTCTGTGATTTTTTTTTCTTTTTAGAAAATTGAATTTATGCTTTGAGAAGTTCATACAGTATATTTTTATCATATCCATTCCCACCTCCCATCTTCTCCTAGATTTCCCATACCCTACCCACTCAATTTATCTTTCTCTCTTAAAACAAAACAAAACAAAACAAAACAAAACAAAACAAAACAAAACAAAACAAAACAAAACAGACAAAATCTCAGCAGGGCAGTGGTGCTGGTGCTGGTGGATACCTTTAATCCCAGCACTCAGGGCAGATCTCTATGGATTCAAGGCCAGGCCAGCCTGGTCTACAGAGTGACAGCCAGAGCCACACAGAGAAATCCTATCAGAGAAAGAGAGAGAGAGAGAGAGAGAGAGAGAGAGAGAGAGAGAGAGAGAGAGAGAGAGAGAGAGAGAGGAGACAAGAATAAGGAAAAAAAAAAAAAAAACCAGCAAAAGAGAAAGGTCCCTAAAAGCAGGTAGTCCATCTTGTATTGACCAACTTCTCCTGAGCATAGACACTCCTGGAATATGGTTAATATATCCAGTGTCACTTGAAGAAAATTGATTTTTAGCCTGGGGTCAGACATTTGCCAGATTCCTCTCCTTTGTGCTGGGATTTTGTCTGGCCTCAGCTCGTGTAGGTCTTGTGTGTGCGGTCACTCTGTGAGTTCTAAGCACGGCTGCCCTGTTGTATCTGGAAAATGCTGTTTAATGGTCCACTACCTCTGTCTCTTTTCATCTTCCCACTCTAATAGATCCCTAAGCATTGCAACCCCTCACTTCTTATAGTTCCCTAAACTATAGTTCCATCAGGTCAGAATTTCAGAAATTAGACTGATCTATTTATATCATAGAAAATACTATTAGCCTTTACTTACTTGGGGGTCAGTACCTATCAAAATAAATTGAACTGCCTACCTTAAAATATATTGAAATAACTTGCTCTTATGTGCATATACTGGTTATTGAACCCAGGTCCTTGAATATGCTAAGCAGTGTTTTACCACTAAGCCACATTCATATTCTATTTTAAGAAAATCAGTAGGCAGATGAGAATAAAAGCAGGTTAACTATCAACTAATTCTGAACTGACTCCTTGATTCATAAATTCCTTAAGGCACTCGCAGTTGGACAAGCTCTTTTTCTATGACAGTGAACTTCTGTGAAATGATTCTTTGATCCACGAGTGTGTGATTCCAGTGTTGTAACAATTATTAGTTATGCTCAAAGCACATTGTTACTCAAAAAAGCTTACAGAATGTATTAGCTGTCATTGTATAGCATTTCAGAACTACGAGAGAATTTTGATTCCAACATACCCAGAATATATATCTTGGAAATTAAGGAAGCCAAATGCACTTAGGAGGCATTGTTTCCCAGTGATCTCCTCCCCTTCTGATAGTCTTGAGAACAAATGAGCAGCATTTCTAAGACAAAGAGCCCTGTGATGACATGTAGGGCCTGTAACCATAAAGGTCCTTAAGAGAAAACACAGTCCCAAGCAGTGTACAGGAAGGTACTGAAACCCGGGTTCGAGAGACGTGTGACATCTGACAGTACCTAGTGCCTGCTATATGCCAGGCAATGCTGGTCCCTGAAAGAGACTGAGAAGGGGAAAGAAAGCATTTGGCCAGTGGGGTAATGAGTGACAGCGCCAAAGTGAGGAAGTGAAAGCAATAGCAGCAAAAACAGGGAAAGCAAGTGCATTTAATAAAACATCTGAGTGTCAGTCTGTGGGTACTAGTTCTTATCTATTTATAGACAGCCCCCCCAAAGCCTAGGCTTGTCTCCAACTTCGTGGCAATCCTCCTGTCTCAGCCTTCAAAGTACTGCAATCACAGATGTGAGCCTTGTTTATAATCATTTTTTTGTGAACTTTTAAAAAAACGCATATAGTTTTTTATTAAAGTTATCCTACAAAATAACAAGCTTCATTATGGCATTTTTTTTTTTCTTATTCCCGATCCTGTCTCCCCTCTCCCCCTCCTGTAGCATCCTCTACAGTCTCCAGAAAGCCCTCTTGTCTTTATGCCCCATGTAATCTATTACACTTTCCCCTTCTCCTAAGATATTCTTTCTCTCTCATGGTCTTTCTAGATTTATGCCCACCCTTTCCCCATATGTACACATATATAAAAATTAAAGTCTAGGATTTATGTATGAGAGAAAAATGTGGAACTTGTCTTTTTTTACTTTCTGAGTCTGATCTAAGTTAAATACCTAAGATTGGGAGGCCTGCAGCTCAGCACAGGAACACTTGTCTAGTACTCCAGGTTCAATTCCCAGTGTACACAGAGGTACACTTGAGCAGTACACACACACACACACACACACACACACACACACACACACACACACACACAAGAGGTTTGGTCAGTAGCAAACAGAATTTGGTCAGTAGCAAACAGAATTTTATTTTACACAGCACAGTTATTTCTTTTTAAACAGCTCATTGAATTTAGCCCTGAATGCATCAAATAGTATACGACCTTTTTAAAAAATTAAAAATGTACATACTGCAAATATCTCCCCTTCTTTCCTTCCTTCCTTTTTGTTGCTGTTTTTTATTTTATTTTATTTTATTTATTTTTTCCCCCCCAGACAGGGTTTCTGTGCCATTGTGGCTGTCTTGGAACTCATTCTGTTGACCAGGCTGGCCTCAAACTCAGAGATCTGCCTGCCTCTGTCTCAAGATTGCTGGAATTAAAGTCATACACCACCACTGCAGCACTATTTCTTATAACTGGGATAACTCAAACTACTTTACATTTTCCCAGGAGCCTTTTAAAATGTGCCTTTCACAAAGGAAAGGCCAAGCTGTCTAGCTGGCTTCAGTCTCCGTGCTAACAGCTCTGGCATTATTCAAAGCAGGTAGGATGGATCGTGTAAGAGGGAGAGGCTTTGGCAAGCAAACATCCTGATCAGACATTAAGATGTGCTTTCAAAGGAGTGGCGTGTGCTCCAGTCAGTAACAACCAGCGGTAATTACTTCCTATTCACAGGGCGGGCACTGGAGCGCAGCCTGCTGACTCACCCCACTGCTCACAGCTTATATCTGCTGGGTTTCCCTGCTGCCTGCTACACGTGCATACGTCACGGCCAGAATGAGAGTTTCTCTCTGTTTCCCTTAACAACAGTGCACACACTAGGCATGGACAGTGAACTTCCAAATATCCAGCAATACACAAACCCCGGGCAGGGAGGGGAAAAACATGTTGTAAGATGTCACAACTTGTCAGGCCTCCAGATGACAGTCACCTACCCCCTGGTGTGAGTCACTGGCACCCCAGTTTCAGTGTCCTCTCTAGCCTCTCTCTCGCCCACTCAAGTAGTTAAAGTGGCATCTTGTAACACAGCCATGTTGCTGATACCCAGGTGGTTCTGGACCAGCCAGCCATGCAGTGGAATCACCTGGAAGCTTTGTTTAATACCAATAACGCTGAGTTTTCACCCCTCCCCACCAATTTAATTTAAATGATTTAGAATGGGCTGTAGATCCCAGGAATCCCCAAATCTCCACAGGTGATATCACGACGAAGTCAAGTTTGGAAATCAGAGCTCACAAAGGAAGCTTACCTAAAGACCATCCTGTTTCAGACACCAATGACATATGACACTTTCCCATTTGTGTTAGCTTGGGAAATACAAGTGATAGCAAAGCGAGCTGTCACCCAGAAGGACGCTGCCTGGGCGAGCACTCCCCCACCACCGCCACCACTTTGCCTGGTGTCAAAGAGAAGCACCCCACGTTACCTTTCTGATTCCCCTTTGATCTCTGATCTGTTTCATCCTAGCGTCCTGTTCCTCCAATTTGCACCCCGGCGGTCCTTTCCGATTAGAAGCTGGTCCTGCTCAGACCTCACAAGACTGGACTTCTCTTGTACCTAAGCTAGGGCAGTGCCTCCGCCTTGCACCGCCAGCCAGGGGCAGATACTTATGCTAATTAAGAAAGTTCTTGTGACTCCTTTACGCCCTGTGCGCCGGCACGCGCAGGTGTGGGCTTTTACTTAACCCTTGATTTTTGCAACGACCCCTCTGTAGTGCTTTTGGTACTCATCTTATTGCTTACGAGGTCTGAATCACTATATTTCATCCAGGAAATGTTTGCACATGAGGAAGTAGTGAATACTCGCTAGGCGTTAGTGGGCTGAAGGAGGAACCTCAGGGCCATCTGGTGCTGAAGTGAAGGGACAGTTAATGTTAGAAATATTAATTATTCAGCGCGCCACTGGCCCAGCGAGGACTAGCAGAGGGGACTGGAGGTTAAGACAAAGGCTCCTGGTCCAATGGCTGCAGCTCCATTCCTCCCAGGCTGCAGCTGCGCCTTTGACACTGGCTGGCAAAGTGACTCAAGGGGTGACTAGACCCTCTTGCTCTTTCTGCCTTGCGTAAGGCTTAGTTTCAGAGAGGAGGGTCTTTTTTGAATTCACCCTGCTTTCTGGGCCCTTGTGGCATCACTTTTGGCTTTGGCGCAGCACAGTAGACTGAAGAATGCCCCTCCAAACCAGAAAGGTGGTCTCCCAGTAGCCCCCTCTCTCTCTGCGGGGGCTCCCTGCTGAACCCCCTCTAGCAACCCACTTTCCTTGCCACACACCTAGCTCCCAAAACCCTGATCCAGAGTGATTGGTCCCAGCCAAGTGACCGGTGTCCCCGAACAGGACGCACGAGGGTGGGTGGGGGGCAAAGGAACTTGGGGGTCCGGGGATGCACTTCAGACTGTGGGCGCGCGCCGCACATTTCTTGGTCTGCCCCGAAGTGCGCAGCTTGTAGGAGCCTCGGAGGCTCTCAGCCCCCGGGTCCCAGTCCTCCAGCAGGAGGGGGCCGAGCTCCGAGGGCGCGCACCCACAAGTCCCCTTCTCCTAGGTGGCCCCAGCATTTACTCTTCGGTCAGTACACTTTGTGTCTGCCAGCGTGGCAGCTCCGACTCCCTTCCTCTTCCCCGGGTATACCGCTCTAGACCCCCACCCAAAGAGAGGGGCGACCGGTGAGAGCGGGGCTGCATGCACACCCCTGGTTGAATAACTTCTTGCTGGGCTCGGAGACCCCAGGGTCCGACTGTTCCGCGATCTGCAGACAGCAAACCCGGGAAGGGGGGGCGCGGCCAACGCGGGGCCCTGGAGGGACCGACCCAGGGCAAAGGGTGTCGGGGTGCGCCAGAGCTGTACAGCTTTGAAGGTACTTGACTCACCTGCTCCGACGTTGTCGCCTGCTTCCTATGCTGACAGCTGGGGGCTTTGTTTTCTCCACCCCCTCGGCCGGCCACGCTCCTCCTCCATAGACTCACGTGACTCGCCGTCTGCCACCGTCAGAGTCCACTTGGGAGAGCCCCCCGGGCGACGCCTCTTCTCCGGGTGCAGGGTGCCCATGGAGACCGCAGCTGTGGAGAGGATCCTCAGGTTCGAGGTGATTCTCAGAGGAACTTTGGGTTAGACCCGCTGAACTGGTGACAGAGGGAAGGGTGTGTGTGTGGGCGAGGGGTGGGGAGAAATGGAGAGAAGGGATGGCTGCAATCAGCCAGGAGCAAGAGGGTGAAGCTTGCCGAAAGGATCCAAAGGCGATGTCCCACCCTGAATGAAGTACCCGCACCTGGGGTCTGCACGCCCCCTCGCCCCTCAAACTATTTGCACTCACTCCCAGAGCCTGGGAGATAATGCCGGGCAAACTAATTGTTTCATGAATGTTAATGAAAAGAAGCACCCTTAGCCGGATGATGCGATTAATGATTTATTAACTGTGCTGCACTGAGGTTCCAAATCTATCTTTTGATTCTGTTGATGTTTGGGTTCTAACTGGAAAATAGGTTCCGGACTGGGGAAACTCACTCCGGAAGATGATTGGGCACTTGTCCATCTGGAGCAGCAGTTGTTTTTGATGAAACGAACTGAGAAAATGTTCTGTCCTGAAGACCAGGCGCAGTATCTGCTGCTCTTGGAAGGGGTCTCCACTCCGGCAGTTCACAATACTTTCTAGTGTCTGAATCCGAAACGATTTGTTGTGGGACTCCTTCCTTTAGACCCCAGAGAGCACGGTTAGCCTTGTCCTGAGACCCCACCCTTCCCTGCTAACTAAGGGGAAGAATGCATCTCCCCCAGTGTTCATTTAAAATCCCTGTGGGAGTGAACTTAGCACAATACTCACCCAATGTCTGTGCAGAAGGATCCAATGGGGACCTTGTTAGAACCCAATTCGTATATAAGTGGATCCCGGCTTGAGCTGACATTCTGTGTCAAGCGAATTTCTAAGTGATGTAAGTCCTAATTTGAGGATCCCACTTTAAGGACAAGGCTTAGCGCAGCATACTCGTTGGTACTGGCTAGCCCTTGTTGCATTTTTGCTGCCCCACTCTGGGATGTAAGATGGAACTGGTGTTAATTGTTCTCCATGCTGCTCTGAGAAAAGGCCAGCCAATGCAATTCTAAGGATGAGGGGTCTATTTTCCATCATGGCCAGGAAGAACGGCAGCAGGAGCCTGAGGCTGGTGAGCAAACAGAGAGCAGGAACTACCGCCAGGCTTGCTTTCTCCTTTTTATTCACCCTGAAAGCACAACCTATGGGATGCTGCTGCCTACATTTAGGTTGGATCTTCCTACTTGGGTTAATCCATTCTCACAAACTCAGAGATTTGTCTCCTACCTGACTCCAGATCCTGTCAATTTGATGATATGAACCATCACAACATAAATATCCAGCACGTTACAGGTCCAGGGACAAACCAGGACCTACATGGTGCCAGGACCAACGCTTAGGAGTCATCATAGCAGATGTGCAGCTCAGCACACTTGCAGAAGGAGTCTGGTGTAAAATGATGTAGGAAAAAAGTAGTCGCCCCATAAACAATGGTCATTCCCACAGTCCACCAGACATGCAGATGTTTGCATCATGAATTGAAACTGGCCACAGTGCAGAACAAATTATATTTGTTCAAAAAGTTTATTTTCGACTTTAAATCGTGATGAACTGGTTTCCAGACTGAATTAAAAAAATCATTTTCCTTTTTATTACAGATAATGCCCAGCTGCCGTTAGATGGGTAATCTATTTTAATATTGGAGCCAGTAAATGAATTGTTAAGAAGCTATACATTTTTCCTCCCCATAAAACATTGAAATTTAAATGTAAATGTCTTTATTAGTGAAGATGGGATCTTCTTAGCTGTCAGATGAATGGGAATGTCGCCACACGTCCCATTCCTTGCTTGTCCTCTCTCTGTGACCCAAATAGAGGTCTTTCTAACATTAATTCTTCCCTCTCTACCAGTTGCCTCACAAATTTAGTTCATTTTAGTTCAGTTTTCAAGTGTATGGAGATTACTTCTGAATCTATACCTACATCCCTGTCTACAAGACAGCCAAGACTTCACAGGGAAGCTCTGTCTCAGAAGAAAAAAAAAAAAAAAAAAAAAAAAGAAGAGGGGGTGTTCTTTGTATCTTTAGCATTCAAGTCTTTAGGTCCTGTTATTCTGTGGTTATCAAGTAAACTTAGGCAGGTGTCCTGAGGTTTGAACCTAGAGCTTCTCAGGCATCAGGCAAGCACTCTGTCACTGCATTACCTCTCAGACCACACCTACAATAGCTTTGATTTTAAACCTGTGCTGCTATTACTGTGTTTTTGCTGGAGGTAGGGTCAGATGGTATTTTTGAGACAGGATCTCTGAATAGCCCCAGCTGTTGTAGAACTCCCTATGTAGACCAGTCTTGTCTCAGATTCACAGATCACAAATAATCGCTATGCATTTCCCAGCAGCCTTTAGTGTGGTCTAAATTAAACTCCTTCCTCTCATAAAGCTGACACCTTCTCTGTGTTAAATGAAGATGACTGCCTGCATTGGGCAACCCTCCACTAGAGTTGAGGATGTGGAACAGTATGGTTTATCTCAGCTACCTTCCTGCAGATCTTTGGTATTTCCTCCAGATTTTGTCTTTAACACCGTCATCAACTCATATGTGAATGTGACTTACTGGTATAAGAGCCAGGTGAGCATCCGTGAGCTGTTGCCAAGAACATGATCAGTGTGAACAGAAATGGGGAGAGACTGTGTTCTTCAGGATAGAGCAGATGAGGCTGCTGAAACATGCTACCAGAAACCTCAGTGGTTGAACACACAAAAAGGCTCCAGGGAAACTGTCCTTGATGGTTGTCTTTCTAGCTGCTTCATTCCTTTGATTGTCTCCCTGAGCATAACAGGAGGAGCAGAAAGAACTGCATCCCAAACCTGAGTACGTTAACTCACAAACGACCCAAGGCTTTTCTCAATTTCACTGCTTAAACATAGCTATGTTAAATTCAGACTTTAAGAGACCATGCAGTCTAAGGGAACCGGAAGGAGGTTTGTATTTGTGGATACTGTCACCCACAGTGATCCATTTAGAGGAAGTTAGGAATAAAATTAAACTGAAAACAGGCTAGCAAAAATTACCAGTTGGATGACTGCAGCACTGTGTGGTATTTTGAGGGGAACCACTATTGTTTGTGCTATAATTATACAATATTAGTAAGGAAAACACTTGTCAGTCTACTCCAGGTCCAGACTCACCTATGATATACTGCCTTGGTTGTTCCCCAGGAATCTATCTACCTTAAATGTGTAGGTCTACAACAACAAAGACAACTTTCTAATTTTCTTGACAAATTATAATGTTTCTTTTTTTTGCCTTGGATGAATGTATGTGTGTAAAGAATGAAATCTTAAAACAAGACAAAAAAAAATTGAGGGAAAGTCATCAGAGTAAAATTATCTCAGATGATCCACATAATTGTCTGAACTATGCCTTGATAAATAATTTTTCTGGTTATGTTCATGCACATAGCCCTTCAAGGGAAAAATAAACTACACAGATGAGGAAAATTTGCTGATGATAATGTAAAAGAAATGAAATAATTTTCAGAAAACTTTGGGGTTTTGCCAAAGGGCTAAGATTGTATCAGCTAAATCTGCCACATACATCTTCCCTTACTTCATATATTTATGAGAGATAAACACTGATGCCTGCTGTAAAACAGGTCTGCAGGTCTAAGTCGTTACATGCTGCAGGGCACTGATTCATGGTTTTGGTTTCAATCTTGTGTTGACATATGTCATAGACTACACTCTATAAAATTATTCATCAGTAAATGCTTTTGTAAAACATGATCATTCCCTAACATTTTGACAGCTTCTACTACTCATTTCTACAGATATCTAACACAGAGGACTTTCAAGAAGACAGCTTATTACGTTGTAAACTTTTTGTACAGTTCCTTCTCTTTCTGACTGATCCCTACCCCTTGAGTCTTTGCTAAGTTATAATATTGCTGTAGATACAATTTGTAACCTCTGGAGATGCTACAGAGAACTACTAATAAATATACGGCTGATAAAGAAAAGTGTGCATTACCAAGCTCTGATGGTGCTTATTAAGATGGATGATAAAAGTGCCATCGGATGACAATGTGCTGAGATCACTGCCTGGTGCTGTCTGCAGCATCTAGTCCCACCAACTCCAAAACATGTGTGGATTCCTGGAACCAAATATTTGTAAGTCAGCTAAAATGTGTCATGAAGTCCAGTTTAAATGTCTCCCCACCTTCTAGCTTTAATCACCACCAACTCTGATGCCCCCATAAAGAAACAGACTAGAAGAGGAAATATGCTCCTTACATAATATGTTTATGGAGCATAGGCTTTGTTAAAGTATAACAAAGGATCAAAAGTCATTCTGAGACAGAAGTGTTTATCATTTTATGACACACTGGAACTAAAAAAAAATCACATACAAAAAAGTAAGCTAGGTGCATAATTTTTAATGCTGCTTAGAGAAGATGTAGCCAAAGAAAATTGAATTTTTCATGTTTGATTTTTTTCACCTTCCCTGCCCCCACTATGTTTTTCCACTTCTGGGACAGGCTTTGCATATGCCAGGCAAGTGCTCTATTACCAAAGCCCAGCCCTAGCACTTTCCTTTTGTTTGTTGTTTTATTTTGAGGTTGTGTCTTGTTCATTGACTCTGTTTGGCCTTGAACTCAAAGACACTCCTGCCATAGCCTCAGGAACATCAGGGATCCAGACCATAATGACTGGCACTATCTTATTATGGAACACATTGAAGGCAGAGGTCCAGTTAATTCATTAGTTTGTCCAGGGGACTTAGGTTTTACCAGTAAGTAGACTGAGTTCATGTGCATAATGAATTGATGTGCAGATCTGTAGTAAGATTGTGTTCTGTTTCATTGTAAATAATTGTCCCACCTACTGGTTTAATAAAAATACTGATTGGCCGAATGCAGAGAGCTGGGGTCTGGTCTGTGGGGCGGCCCGCAGGCCCCGGGTGGGGATGCACCAGCGCGGGGTGGGAGCTGGCGCCATCGCCAAGAAGAAGCTCCCCGAGGCCAAGTATAAGGAGTGAGGGACTGTCTTGGCTGAGGACCAGCTGGCCCAGATGGCAAAACAGTTGGACATGTTTAAGACCAACCTGGAAGAATTTGCCAGCAAGCATAAGCAAGAGATACGGAAGAACCCTGAGTTCCGAGTCCAGTTCCAAGACATGTGTGCTACCATTGGGGTGGATCCTCTGGCCTCTGGAAAAGGGTTTTGGTCTGAGATGCTGGGTGTTGGGGACTTCTATTACGAGCTGGGTGTCCAGATTATTGAAGTGTGCCTGGCCCTAAAACATCGGAATGGAGGTCTGATAACTCTGGAGGAGCTACAGCAGCAGGTGTTGAAAGGAAGGGGCAAGTTTGCTCAGGATGTCAGCCAGTAGGTCCTGCTTGGAGTATTAAGGAGTTTTTTGAAGAAAGGGTCTCTGTGTAGCCCAGGCTGTCCTGGAACCTCACTGTGGAGCCCAGAGTGGCATTGAACTCCAAGTCTCCTACCTACCTATACTCCCCTTTAAAAATATTATGTGTAAAAAAAAAAAAAATACTGATTGGCCAAAGGCAGACAGGAAGTGTGGGTGGGGCTACTAGACCAAGGAAACTCTGGGAACAGGAAGAGGAGAGCAGAGAAGCCAGAGAGACACCAGCCAATGCAGAGGAAAGAAGTTGGAATGCTGCTCTAAGAAAAGGTACCAAGCCGTATGGCTGAACAAGATAAATGTCATGGGTTAGTTTAGGAGCAAGAGCTAGCTAGTAATATGCCTGGACCCCAGGTCAATCAGCATAAAATTAATGTAAGAGTCTGTGTGTTTCTGTAGGACTGTGGGTCAGCGGATCTGAGCCACAGAGCCAGGCTAGAAAGCCTAGGCTAGAAACTTAATACTCCACAGATCTATAGGGATCGATTTACCAAACTCAAGGAATTCTGAGGGGAGGGTTGGAATTGGCAGCATCAAGGAATATTCTTACTAATCCTTAAAGGAAGCGTTCATTAATCAGCTGTTTAAAAGTACTTAATAGATTAATCTATTTCATTATCTAGTTTGACCAACCCAGCCTGTAAAAAATAAATAATTAAAATAACTGAAGACAGAAGAAACAACGTGAACATTAATAAATTCTCAGAAATTCTTCAAAACTTGTAAGCATCCTTGGAAACTGAACCATTATAATGCCATTCATTTCCTCCCTTCATTTGCATATGCAGCTCCCTGGGTAGCACAGTTAGAAGTTCTCAGAGCCATGCCACTTAACATCAGAATGGACTGTAGTCACTGAGGTTTATCAAGTGACCTTATCACAGCAGTTTCTCCCAATTAGCCATGCGTGGGTGAAGCTAATGTTATCCCTGTACTCAGGAGACCATGTGATGTCAGCATTGACTGCTTAGGGATAGACTGTCTCAAACAAAGAAATAAAACTTCCAACATTATGAGCCTATTTATCCACATTACTCTCACTAAATATTTAATGACAGCAATAGATTTTACCTCCCATCAATAAATAGCATACAAAGTAAAAAATGACTTTATTTTCATTTTAGGGTTCCAATTTTACATTTTGTGATATTTTTATGTTTATGATTAATATATGACTACAATATCATGCATGTTTGTATTATTTACAGATGAACATATAAGTATGAGATAAAAGTTTTACTTAGAGGAGTATATAGGCAAAAGGAAACCAAAAACAGTATTGGGGCAAAGGCATCAGGGAAAATGCCCATTTTTAGGTAGATGGTCTCAACAGTATGGAGTGAAGTCTGGAAGAACAGCATATGAATAATGACTTCAAACAGGGGCACGGTGGAGAGCAGATGTCTACAAGTAGGGGTGTGTGTGTGGTTATTGCATCTTGCCATCTAGCCAATCTAAATGGACAGTGGAACTGGAGATGATGAAATGGGATATCAAGCAAGATACTGAGTTCAGCTTAGGACATGTCAAGTCAGAGATGCCCAAGGGATCCCAGAAAGAAGTTTGAGGGATGCTATAAATAAAAATATGAATGTCAGGAGATCTCAGAAGTGTGTATTCTACAGTAACTTTAATTTCTTGGTCTGAAGTTCTTTCTAAAATGACCTTAAAATATCTTTTCCAGTCCTCTGGGAACTTGGTGCAGACCAGGGTCCCCTTACCCTGTCACCCCTGTTTCTCCAGATTAATTCTTTGTCCTAGTACATCACACCTCTATTCCTGGGGGACTCCAACACTTGTGCCAACATAGCTTAGGTCTTTTCTGCTGATCTTTTCATTCTTCTTCTCTGGCCCATGAACATTTTTTTGTGTTGGCTGGTTATCAGCAGAAACACTTTCTAGCAGGGACTCCCAGTGGCCACGCTGGCTTGGAACTCATCTTCATTATCATTGCTGTCCTCCATATACTCAGTCTCAACCCAATAACAGCCTTTTTTCAGGAGCCCCTCCTCTGGTCATACCTCCATTCTCTGGTGGCTCCACCTTTCAGTGTGGACCCAGCCCTTTCATCTCTGTTTCTCCAGACTTATTCTTTGTTCTTATGCAGCCTGCTTGCAGGAGACCCTCCTCCTATTCTGCCTTTATTCCCTGGTGGCTCCACCCCTTGCTGTGGACCCCATCCCACTAGCACTTTCCTGAAGACCAGCCTAGTCTTTCCTCCTCATTTTTGTTTCTTTCTGTAACTGGCTAGCCTGTAGAAATGTCCTCTACCAGGGCATCACCATCACCACACTTATTCAGCAATTAAAGAATGAAACATTCACCTAAAAAGACAAGAAGACCTCAACCATCTAACTACACATAACTAGACCCCAATGTAATAGCACAAACATGAACAGCTGAGATAGTAAGCTCCACCAGAGACCAGACACCCTATTGCAATAGCCCTGAGCAATGCAGTATAGCTGGAGTACAATGCAGGAACCTCAATTATAAATGTGTTTAAGACCATGAAGAGAATATGAATAAGCCCCTTAATGAAATTCATGAAAACACAAAGGAGTGAAGTCATGAAAACAATTTGAGACCTAAAAGTAGAATTTTAGCAAAGAAATAGTATCTCTAGAGAAAACCCAAATTGAAATAAAACTGGTAATGCAAAATTTAAAATGTCAGACAAAAATCTGAGAGATAAGCCTCACCAACAGATTACAGGATACATAAGAGAGAATCTCAGGCATTTAAAGACAAGGTGAAAGAAATGAATAGATACCAAATGTTTAAAAAAAGAAAGATCCAGGCACACAGCATCCAGGGAATCTGGGACACTATAAAAAACTCAAATCTACAAATAACAAGGATAAAGGAAGGAGGAAAAAATCCAGCTCAAAGGCATAGAAAAAATTTTCTATAAAATCTCCAACTTAAAGTCTCCAACTTAAAGAAGGAGGTGCCTATCAAGGTATAAGAAGCATAACAAAACCAAATAGACTGGAGAAAAGAAATTTCCCTCAGCATATAATAATCTGAATACTAAACAAATAGAACAAAGAAATAATATTAAAAGCTGTAAGGGAAAAAGACCTGTTAGAATTACACCTGACTTCTCAATGGAGTCTCTAAGAGCCAGAAGGGCCTTGATGGATGTTCTGCAAACTCTGAGAAACCACAGATGTCAGGCCAGTCTATTATAGTAAGCAAACTGATCAGTTGTTGCAAGGTTAGTCTGCTAGAGCACACTTAGGAACACTCTTAAAGCTGAATAGAAAGTCTATTGCCAGCTGGCGATTTCAGGGGAGCCTGCACAAATCATGCAGCCCAAGCCTCACCATTCTTTGTCTTTTATGTGCAAAACCTATATGCTGATTCACATACTTCAGTTAGTAAAAACAATTAGGAAGAAGTGCAACTACAGAAGTCAAAAAGCAAAGTTAATGCATGTAGGGACTTTGGATCCAGAATCTACTGACCTGGCCTTAGATGGATTAAGTCTTTGTCTTATGTCCCGCGCTACCGTCTCGCCAGCAAGAACGAT